>JAIVFJ010000189.1:0-124885 GCA_025765615.1 Zopfochytrium polystomum | reverse complement strand
CCACCAAGCCTCTTGCGCAGCCTCTGAGGACTCTCCTCCCCACAAATGCTACAGGATGGATACTCCACCACCACCTCCTGAAGCAGAAGACGTCGAAATGTTGGAGTTCAGTACTGAGGGTGCTGCGCGCCTTGCAGACACTTCAGCTCTGGACGACTTCCTTTCAGTAGAAAGAGCACTTGCGGCACGGGAGTTTGAAATTGGAACATGCCAGGCCGTTGAGGTGGAGGAGGAATTTGAAGTGGAACTCACAGTTACACTTCTTGACGGCAGAATGGATCCAGACTGGATCACTGACAACATTGTCTCAAACGTCGGCTACAAAGTGATGTACGAATCTGGGCGTTTCCTCTACCGCAACGTCACCTACCGCCGCATCTACGAGACTGCGCTGATGGCAAGACTTGCTGGCGGCCACCCACACCAGGTCATCCTTGACTCTGGGGCTTCCAGGACAATGTCGCCTTGTGAAGAGCACTTCACAAACTTGCGGCCCACCTCCCAGCAGATCAAAACAGCTGACGGCTTTGCAACTGCCACTGGAGTGGGCGACTTCACCCTGTTCGTTAACGGAAGAGCTCTCATCATGAGGAACTCGCTCTATGTGCCAGAGTTCTCAGACACTCTACTCTCGGTTCAGCAAATCGTGCGGCAGACAGGTCAGACACAGTGGTCAGTCTTCAATTGCGTAAATCCAATTTCTACTAGGAAGTCGCGGATTGTTTTGTACCACTGTTGACCAGACTGGTGCAGTCCATACAGACTCTTCCTGAGTAAACAGACAAGAAGTATCCTGTCTGCACCACGTATCTCAAAGCCTTCTGGTTGTTCCATGAAGTTTTCAATGTCCAGTTTGGCGTTCAAGTATGCGGTTTCGACATCAAGGCCTGCAAGTATGAGGTCAAACAGCAATGAGATAGCAAGGATTGCCCTTATGGAGGAGCTGCGGACGACAGGGGAGAAGGTCTCATCGTAGTCCTGACCAAAGATCCGAGTGTAACCCCGACCAACAAGGCGAGCCTTGAAGCGCTCAAGGTACCCTTTACTGTCAAACTTGCAGGCAAAAACCCATTTGGGCTTGAGTATCTTACGCCCTTTAGGTCGAGCCACTAAGTCCCAGACATGCTTTGACGTGATTGAATTGATCTCTGAGAGTTGAGCTGCCTTCCAATACTTTGCAAAAGGAGATCGTATGGCCTCTTTATGCGAAGCAGGGAGTGGCGGTAAGTCCTGCTGGTGGATCCTTTCTGTTGGATATGCTGTGACTTCCTCCGGCTCAAGCACAGTGTACGCTTTGAGCGTTTGGTAGAGTTCACGAAATTGTCCCCGTGCTATTCGTAGTTTACGAATTCTTGCAGTTAAAGCGCGGAGTGTTTTCCGACTGTAAGTGGAAGGATTTGTGGCAATTGATGGATTTGTTCGTAGTTTACAAAGGTTTGCCTTCAATGCCAGGTAGTCACGTAAACCTAATGGCTCTCGTGGTATGATTGGGGGATTTGTTGCCTCCCCTGTTGACTCTGGCAAAGCTAGAATGTCAGGGGAAGTTGAGCGCTCCCTTGGAGGGATTTCCTGTTCATCAGGTATTGACTCTGGTTCAGAATCAGAAGCGTCGTATAGCATACCCGGCTGTAGATCTCCCCCCTGTGATTCTGCAGGTGGTACATCGTCTTCTTGTGAGTCAAACAGAGCGTCAGGATGTGCCACATCTGGATCAGTGGACATAGCGGGGGTATGCAACGAGGAGGAAAGATATTGGAAATCCTGAGCTGTGGGTTGGACTGGTCCCCATTCCTTCAAGCGGGAGTCATGAAGGAACTGTCTCCAATTCCGCAACAATGCCAGGAAAAACATTTTCGTGAAAGGAGACATGGAAGTGTTCTGATATTCTCTGGGTTTTCAAGTCGTAGACAACTGGAAGAGTGTTTCCTTTATACCCTAAGAATATGCCTGGCGCCCCTTTGTCAGGATGTTTAAGCGTTCGCTTTTCCTTTGGGATATGATGGATAACCAAACAGCCAAAGGTGCGGATGTGATCAACATTTGGCTTTTCACTGTACCAAGCTTCGTAAGGTGTTTTCTTAGTGTACGAGTGGTAAACCCTGTTCTTGATGTATGCTGCGTATCGGACTGCATACACAAAGAAAGAGTGGGGCAATCGTGACTCTAAGAGCATGCAGTGTGCCATGTCTTTGAGAGTGTTGACCTGACGTTCTACCAGCCCATTGAATTCCTTGGTGAATGCAGGACTAGGTTCTAAAACAATAGGAGGATGCCGAGTATTGGCCCAAGTTTTGAATTCTCCATCTTTGAAGATTTCCCCCCTGTCACAGGGCACAGATGTGATATGTTTGCCATGTTGTTGTTAAAACCTTTCGATAGTAGACCAGAATCTTGTCGGCGCGTCAGACAAAGAGTTGAGGAACTCAAAGTCAAGCCAACGGGTTGACTCTTCCACAACCAGTTGCCAATGTTTTCACCATGGTGTCCACGTGCGGGCAGTGGGACAGCATCAGTGTGTAAACAACCAAGCAGTGTAGTGTTTGGTCTGGAAGTGAAGTGGATAGGCGAAGCTTTCAATTTCCCAACATCACATGTCACGCAGGGAATGTCATGAATGAGGAAAAATGAATGACCAACTTTATTCAGATTTGACCAAGTACGCTTCAAAGAAGACAAAGACAGGTGACCAAATTTCTTGTGAAGAGCTCGGACTGCTTCAATGTTCTGAGGGTTTGGTAAAGGGTCTCGGTCAGTTTGACTTAAAGTTGGGGTTGCAGTTTGCAAAGGAGCAGTTTGCTGTTGCGACTCACCTGGGGCGTCCCCCGAAGGAGTCCGCGCGTCCCTTCCAAGTTCTGCCCTGTCGAGACCAGTATGTCCCGTCAGAAGAGAAGGGTCCACAACATAAACATTCCCTGTGTCCCTGTGAGCAATGGTAAAGTCTGAACCATGTACCTGAGGATGCAAAAGGGCTGTGTCTGCTGTGAAAGTCACGTTGTGACCTGTCTGCTGCACGATTTGCTGAACCGAGAGTAGAGTGTCTGAGAACTCTGGCACATAGAGCAAGTTCCTCATGACGAGAGCTCTTCCGTTGACGAACAGGGTAAAATCGCCCACTCCAGTGGCAGTTGCAAAGCCGTCAGCTGTTTTGATCTGCTGGGAGGTGGGCCGCAAGTTTGTGAAGTGCTCTTCACAAGGCGACATTGTCCTGGAAGCCCCAGAGTCAAGGATGACCTGGTGTGGGTTGCTGCCAGCAAGTCTTGCCATCAGCGCAGTTGTAGATGCGGCGGTAGGTGACGTTGCGGTAGAGGAAACGTCCAGATTCGTACATCACTTTCTAGCCGACGTTTGAGACAATGTTGTCAGTGATCCAGTCTGGATCCATTCTGCTGTCAAGAAGTGTAACTGTGAGTTCCACTTCAAATTCCTCCTCCACCTCAACGGCCTGGCATGTTCCAATTTCAAACTCCCGTGCCGCAAGTGCCCTTTCTACTGAAAGGAAGTCGTCTAGAGCTGAAGTGTCTGCAAGGCGCGCATCACCCTCAGTACTGAACTCCAACATTTCGACGTCGTCTTCTTCAGGAGGTGGTGGTGGAGTATCCATCCTGTAGCATTTGTGGGGAGGAGAGTCCTCAGAGGCTGCACAAGAGGCTTGGTGGTGTTCTTTAGCGGCCACCTCACGTGCAATCTTGGCAGTCTCAGTAGCTTTCTTGGAATCAGCTGGTGTGGCCTTGGCTTCTTTGGCATGTGCAGGCTGCTTGCCCTTGACCTTCTTTGCAGGGCGAGCTGACTCTGACTTCCCGTGAGGGAACTTGAGGCATTCCTCGCGAGAGTGCAAGACCCTGATTCCATGAAGGTCACAAGTAGGCTTGCTGTTGAGTGCCTCACCGATCTTGCGCTTCCTGGTTGCCACTGAGGTCTTTGCTGAAGCAGCTGTTTCCATCTCAGAAGTGCCGTGGTGAGCAGAGTGTCTGCTGTTATTCTCTTTGCTTTGCTGGTACAGCGTGTGGCAGTTTGTCAACTCCTTGATGAGATCACTGGTGTTGGCGTAGCCTGACAGCCCCGTGAGAAGATTTTGACGAACGCCAGCGAAGATTTCATGTCCAGGCAGCGTTTCCCTTGCTTTGTGGATGATGGCAGAACACAGGATGTTTGTCACACCCCTGCAAGTGGTGGCAGTACATTTGAAATGCTTCAGCCAATCCGTGACCAGTGTGGTCAGAGTGGTGTACCACTCCTGGACTGCTGGACCAGAGTCTCT
The DNA here is from genome assembly GCA_025765615.1 of Zopfochytrium polystomum. Lineage (NCBI taxonomy): Eukaryota > Fungi > Chytridiomycota > Chytridiomycetes > Chytridiales > Chytridiaceae > Zopfochytrium > Zopfochytrium polystomum. Next base: position 120,627 of record JAIVFJ010000189.1, on the reverse strand, counting down.
GGGTTTTGCCAAACGACTGTAAGTCGCAAGCCACTTGTCCTGCTGTGAACCAGTGTGGTCCTGCAGGGCGTACTTGTCATTGAGCCACTTGTACCGGTCAGCGCAGTTGGTGATGTTTGCCGCATTCATGGAGCGCACATCCTCAATGCGCGAGCAGGAGTCGAGGGTAGCAACTGCCTTGTCGTGTTGGGCCTCAAGCTCCCTGTAGGTCTTGTGTTCTTGGCGTATTCCAGTGTGGTACTTGTCAAGGGCAGCGTGGTGCAGACGGTACATCTCACTGTACGCAGCCTTGGCCTCCGCCGTTGCAGAGGATTCAGGGGGAGAACCAATACTGGGAGGAGCAGCGCCGATGCCGACCTTGATGCAGTGCTCGCTGAACGTACCAAAGTAATCAGGCTTGAGGAAGCTGGCAACAAGATTGTGTGCCATGACCGGCTTGATGACTTCTTCCACATGCAGTTCCCAAGCCTGGTAGCCGTAAGAAGAGAAGCGGACAGCCTTGGGGGTTGAAGAAGACATGCTAGGTAGCAGCTTGGTGGACCAGTGGACTTGTTTAGAGCGGTAGCCCTTTTCTTGTAGAGAGCCAAGAGCCCTTTGTTGCCTTAAAGTAGCTGGCGAGCCAGTGCTCACAGACAGGTTGGTCTTGTTTAGAGTCAGAAACCCTTATCTTGTAAGAGCAGCAGGGCCCTGTTCGAGCGTACAAGTGTGGCCGACAGCTTGTAGGTAGCTTTGTGATGAAATCCCACCCAGGAATGGAGGGACTTGATGTGTGTGGGGATGAAGAGAGAGAGGGAGAGAGATCAGTGATGATGGAAAAGGGAGAGGAGTGAGAGGCTGGAGAGAGGAGAGAGGAGTGAGTGGGCAGAGATGGAAGAGAGAGCAAATGGAGGAAGAGAGATTGGCTTGTTTTGCACTGGATTCTGTCAAAGCAGCAAGGAGGGAGTTGGATTCCTTTTTCTTATTTGATCTCTGTGAGAGGTTGCTGCTTTTATACTCCTGCAGGTTGGAGCCATCAGAAAACAGAGGGAGCAGTGGGCTGAACAGAGCAGGCCACAGAAATGAGATAAAACAGGCTGAGCACCAACCCCCAGCCTGGGCTAAGTACCCATTCAGGGCTGAGTACCACCCAGGGCTGGGCATCACCCAGGGCTGAGTACCAGCCTGGGCTGTGCACCACCCAGGGCTAAGTACCAGCCAGGGCTGAGTACCACCTTGGGCTGAGCACTTTGTCTGGGCTGAGTACCACCAGGAACCAATTTACAGCTTGTTTGAGAAACAGTTGCTTGTAAATTGGTTTGGTTGTTTCCAAATCAGGAAGCTTGTTTGGGAAACAAGCCGCTTTTTTTCCTTGTTTTTAGAAATCCAATGATTGGTGCAATCTCTGGTGAGCTCAGTTTTTATCTCACTTTTAGAAATGCAGTGATTGGTGCAATCCCTGATTCCTAAATGCCTGTTGCATTGCTCAGATTGCACAGAACAGCAGGAAAGCTGGAATTCCGGATCAGGGAGCGGAATTCCGATGCAGAGAGTGGAATTCCAGATCAGGAAGCGGAATTCCAATGCAGAGAGCGGAATTCCGGAGCATTGGGGCAGTGGTACACTGCTTCTGCATGCTTGCTGTGCTGTGTTACATGTGCAGAGTGCGTAGTTTGCGCGTTTTTGTGCATGTTCTAATTGCATTGTTCCTACCGGTAGGATGAACAAAGCTAGAACAACAGCCGCCTTTGCCTATCTCTTTTTATTGATAACAGATTAGCCCTTCCGAGCACCCCATTCAAGTATTGAATCTACTGAGCCCTTCAAACACCCCATCCAATGTGATTGGATGGAGTTCTCAAAGGGATCATCAGTAACAGGCATAGTGTACCCCGTGTGTTGAATCTCAACAGTGACAGAAGCCCTTCTCTTATTTTCCGGTGGGTCGGACCTGGTTGAGTCATCGCCATCACAGGTGAGGACGCAAAGACACAATATATAGTGATGTAGAAACATTCCCTGCCGGATAGATTGAGGTACGAACTGTCCATATCTCCCGTATGAGACCCTACACCAAGCAAGCTCCTGTAGACTCTGAAGAAGATGCTGTTATCAATCGCCTTGATGACTTTGAGAAAGAGCTTGAAGAGTGGAAGACTGCCACTCAGCTCATGAAGAAACCTGCCTAAAATCCAAGACAGCCCCTGGAGTGCATGTTGACTTCCTTAAGAAGAACACTTCGGAGGAAACCGAAGACCAAACTGGCGATGTAGAGTATCCTATTGAGAGGATCAAAGATCATACCTTTGATGGAGAAAAGTATTACTATCTGACCAAGTGGTTAGGATTCTCCACCAAACATGATTGGTACATTGAAGAAGATCTTCACTGCCTTGAAGTGCGCGACTACAGGGAATTGGTGAAGACCAAAGTCAGCCTGTTGCTGGCCTGTCTACACCACAAACTCAACCTGTGCCCCTGAGGAGAAGCACACAGTTGAAACCTTCTAAGTAAGAAGTGCTCCCTTTGTCACACCTGTGGGTGTGAGAATAAAAAAGACGTACTGTGAGACTACACCGAGGTCTCAGTGATAAATAAAGTCTAGGGATTTTATTCGCAAAAACAAGCGTACCTGTCATAAAACTGCAAGGATCTGGACCCTATTATTATTCACAGTTCTTTAGTTTCCAACGTGTTATCAAAGTGTATTGCGGATAACCCGTCTTTATTATTGGGCCTGGTTTTACTACTTTTGTCTTAACAGTTTCCATTGCACCAGGGTTTTCTCAACATATTTTCTTTTTCAGTGACTAGCAGAGACTGCCCAACTGCCTAGGGATGGAGTGCCTGACAGGCCGTACCCGAAGCCTGCCTAATTTATTATTTATTTTTGGCACTTGCACATACACACATAGGGTGGGGGAGTTGACTTGTCAATTTTCTCTCTCTCTGTTTTTGGGCCATTTCTCTTTTTCCTTTTTTCTTCAATCTGATTTCTGTCCTTTGACACCAATACAGAGTCCCTTCAAATCCATCTGGCTCACGGAGGTGAGGGTAGTGTTAGTTTTGGGTCTTTTGGTGTAAGCAGTGTCCAGGAGCTTTGACCTGTTACTGCTCTCCAAGGATGACTTGCAGCATTTTGCAAGTGATGGTCCTTGTAACAGTTTTGTATAAAGACAAACACAAGACTAACAGAAGCCAAGATCAACCTCCCACCACCTCCACCTTCAGTAGTGTACTATCCCCATCTCCACAGCAGCACAACCCATAGGCAATCCATCCCAACGAATTCCTTCAGGTAGTGAGAGGTGGTACACACCCAGGTGAGTACATGGTTCCTTCGGGGGCTCCACTTAAGGGGCTGTGGGTGGGGAATGCAGCTGGCCCCACCTGCAACTGTGTGGCACTGCTGGCTCTGTGTTGGAGTGAGGATCACAGGGACTTGCCTGCTGCAACGACGGTGGTGGTGGTGGCGACAACGACGGCGTCGTCGTCCCCAACCTTCCCGTCCCCTTGAGGGTGTTGGTGGCCGAGCTCTGTGCGGCCCCCAACACCTGAGAGTTTGATCTACGAGTGCCTGCCTCGGCCCTATTGCTGTGAGAGTGAGATGTGTGAGTACGAGTGCAACGCGATAAAGCCCAGTGGTCGAGTGGTCATGCCGATGCAGCCTGGTGGGGTGTGTGTACGATCGCAGGTGTTTCTGCGTGCGAGTTCCCTGCTGGCGACCTTCTGACCCTACATAGTCAACTCCCTTCTCTCTCTCCCCCTTGTCGCTGGCGACGACGAGGGCTCCCGCAGCACCATCTGTGATGAGGGGTGCTAGGTCTCGCCCTGTCCGTCCCGTCGCTATTTACCGCTCCTGTTGTATTTGAAATTAGGTTCCTGAGATAAAAACTCCCGTTTCCCTCTTCTCTCTCTTTATTCTGCGGTTGTGTTGTGCCCCTCCCGTTTCCCCTCGCATCGGCCCATGGCCACACAAGTAATCAGTGCCCTGGCACCAATCCCTCAGAGGATTGTCCCTCTGAATGTTCATTCTTTGTGTTTGAGACCCCTGTTAGACAGATCAGTAGGAATACTTCGTGGACTAGGCAACTAGTAGGGTTGAAACACGCCCTAGACAGCAGCCCAATAAAGTTAGTTTCAGCCTATTATTTGCTTTCCCTCACTCTCGGGCCCAGATCCCAGGGTCAAAGGAGTGAGTATAGTCTCACAGGGGGGGCTTCTGCGAATTGTGTCAGCCAAAAGGCTTGCGCAAATGAGTATGGAACTTATTTTTCGCAATCGCAACGCTTGCCAGTGAATGTCGTTGACGACAAAGCTGGGTGGGACTTTTTCCTCTGCAACTGCCTTTCTGAGGTCTCGTTTTTGACGTTACCACTTGGTAACTCAACCCCAAAACTCATCATATCCACCACGTAGATAGCGTGTTTGAAAGCTCTGCCAAACCTGCATATGGATCTGCAAAAGTTAGAAGCTTTTAATTCGTAAAAGAATAGTAGAAAAAATCGCAAAGTAAATTCGCATCTGACCAGGTTCGATGCCCCAACATTGTAACTCCGCGGAGAATCTAGCTAGAGACCTTTGTGATAGTGTGTTGGAAAACCCTCGCCGAGCGCTGTTGAACGACATAGTTACGCTTTTGACACGTTCAAAATCCACGGAGTTAGGTCCAGAAACTGACCTTTTGTAGAGGCCTTCAGCGGACCTGCCATACCCCTACGCTTGTAGAGCTTGCTTTCAGCATCACGAATATATATTTTTCATTCAAAGTTAATATGTAGAATCAGGTGTTACAACTGGATTTTGATCCGCTACTTTGCTGGTGACCCCACAAAGCTAACTTTTGCTGGGAAGCGTATCCCTCTCTAGCAGTAGGCTTGAACTAACCCTAACCCGCAAATGACTTTGCAACAACCTTTCTTTTGTCGCATCTATGGCTGCGATAATAAAAAAGAGGTACTGTGAGGACGACAGGCTGTCGAGCCTGTGACCTCAAATAAATTAAGTGTATACCCACTTTTTAACTGGTAATTGTGAGGATTACCACCCTGTCTCGACCTGCATTTTGCTGGCAAAACGTGACTAGGCTTGGATTCCTACTCTCTTATTATTTATTGGGTTTCCATACGTCCTCCGACTGGCTCCATCTGTCTGCCTCTGAGCTCTACTATTATTATTTATTATTACTATTTATTATTGGCGATGTTGCAGACAGAAAGATTCAGTCTTGATTCTAATTGCTGATACAAGGTTCCCTTGCTCAGTGGTTAGAGCGCTCCCTTCAATTGGGAAGGTGCCAAGTTTGAGACATGCTAGTCGACAGACTGGGCAGAAATGCAAAGTCCTACTATGCCTGGCCAATGGCCCCTCACTTTTGGAAATGACTTAGGACTGAAACACTTCTGTGGGAGAAGTGCTAAGCCCAGATGGACAGAGTTAACAAGATGATGGCAGAGCTAACAAGCCCTACCACCTGCTACCATGATGTATTACCTCATAAAAGGGTATGAGATCACAGGGTTTTTCTTTATCTTTGGTGATTTTTACTTCTTTTTCCAATTAGTAATTTATCCTGTTTTTCCTGTTTTTCCTGTTTTCTCTTTTATTCCTTGTTGTCTCTGTCTGTGTCTTTTCTTTTTTGTGTGGCTGAGAGTGACTGTCTTCCTCTTTGCACCAACCAGCTCTCTCCATCTCCTCCATCTTTCTTGGCAGCTGATGCCAAGAAATGCTCCATGATTTTCTGAGCTGTCTTCCTTGTTTGATGGCTCAGCCCCATTGTTTGGTGACTCACTCCTCCTCTCTCTTCTTTGCTGTTTTATTTATCGTTTTGTTCTTTTGTATATGTTTTCCCCTCTTTTCCCTTCCTTCTTCCTTCACCCTGCTGATTCCAACCCTTTCCTATTTAAGCAGCTGCCCCCGGGTTCAGACCCTCTTTCTCTCAGATTAATTCCTGTGATGTCATGGTGCCACATTTGGGTGAGGGAGTGGGTGTTAACCTTCCTTGCTTCTAAGATAGGAATTCCTCTGGCTTGGTGAAGCAGATGTCAGTGTCCTAGTAGGATGAAGTAAGAAGAGTCCCACTGTCTCCCACCCCTGTGTGCCCCCTCCTTGGATTGAGTTGGAACTTCTCCTTGGAGTGAGACAAGTTGTGTCTGGTTCTGTTAAGTGGAAAACAGTTCTGATTTAATTCAACAGACACCTCTGCACACTAACTGTTCCTTGTGTTTGCCCTCTGTGTCCAACCCCCTCCAACTTAGGGCTTGTCTTTGAAGGAGAGGGAGCCTTGCTCCATGGTGGTGGCTCCAACAGACCAGGGTCTGGCCACTTTCCTCCCCACTCTCTTGTCTTCTTCAGTTGGATTGGAGTGCTGCACTTAGTGCCGCTCCCTGGAGCTTGCTGCATCTTGCACCTCCAGCATTGTTACCGGATTTCCCGGTCCCCTTTGGCTTTGGCTTTTGCCTCCCATTGGGCCCACTCTGTGTCATGGACCAGAGAACCCTGCACATTCTTTGCTAGTGTGCCACCTTTCACAGTTGCCTTTGGTCTGAGTGTGAGAGTCTTCTCTTTGTGTGTAATAAGAGAGTTTCTTTGTGTTTCTTGGGCTTCTTAAGACTCCAAATACATTGTCCTGTCTAGTGACCCCTAGACATCTCCTTTTTGCCCTTTTTCACTTTTCAGGATTGGTATTTAGGTCATTGCTCTATTTGCCACCCATAGCCCAGGGTGAGGATTTAGAGAGCACAGTCTCACATGACACCCAACCTAGCCCTCGAGAGTAACGAGCAAATTCAGCAATTCCCCCTGCAGAAAGAGTTGAAGCAACTCTTCTCTTGTGTTTTATGCTGCTGAACTGGCCAGAAACACGGGCTAAGGGGTGTCTCGTCCCGCGGTACGCTTCTGACCTGGCAATTTGATAAAGGTCCCTTCTGACCTACCGCTAACCACACAGAGGTCAGGGAACGCTCATTTTGATCTAAAAAGTTGAAGAACCCTTAGTTCTACTCGACTACTTGGTTCCTGTGTACCAGGGTAATTTTTCTCCTAACAAAGTTAAGAAAAATAGGATGTGCGCTTTGGTATGAAAAATCTTTGTCCCTGTGTAACTCTGCCGTTACAAGTGGTACAAAGATGAAACTTGGTAAATAGTTTTATCACAACAATATCTAGGCGCTCCCAAAACAGCGAGGTGCCTCGTTCACCGCCGCCTCACCACCACATCACAATCGCCACCCTCACTAACACAAGCCCATCGCCAGCTTACCTTCTTCGCTTGAGCCCCCTACCCACACAACACAAACACAGAGAGAGAACTCTGGCCCACAGGTTCCCCGCTGGCTTGGGGCGCCACCGCCACCGCAACAGCCCCCACCGTCGTCGGAAGATCCAGCACCAGCAGCACCACTCCGCTCCAACACCCGTACTCCTTTGACGCCGCTGCCGCCGCCTCAGATCGCCAGGGAACCCACCACCGCCCGCACCAAACCCACCACCACTACTACAACAACTTCCCCGTGTCAGCCGACAGGCCGCCACCGACTGACTCAATCACACTAGCATTGGCCACCCCCTCTCCTTCCTCATCCTCATCCCCCTTGACCTCCTCATAAGGAACTGCTGTCGCCGCCACCCCTGCTCGCCACCAACCTGCTGTTGCTGCTGCTGCTGCCGAACCCGACGTCGATTACTCGTTCTACACCACCACCCCAGACACTTATCGCACTCCCCAGTCGTCTGCCCCATCGTTTCTACAAGACTGACAGAAGCCAAGCTCAACCTCCCACCACCACCGCCTCCAGTAGTGTACTTCACGCATCCCCACAGCAGCCCAATCCATCAGGAGATTTTCGGCCGCAATCTCCACTGCAATATCATCACCTGCATCACCCCTGCCGCCACCAGTTTCGCTATTTTCTTCACAATTTCAACCAATGGTCGCGATCTCAACTTCACCGTCACCACTTTCTGCAGTTGCAGCCTTTGTCCGCTATTTTTTGGCGTGATCTCACCATCACCATAGCAGAAGCAAAGCCACCGCCTTCAACCACGTTTTTTTTTTTTTTTTTTTTAAATTTTTTTTTTAAGTTCTCCTGCTGCAATCATGGCCTTTGGCTGCAATCTCATCCATTCATTCACCTGGCTTTTGCCCCTCTGACTATAACCCCTTGATGCTCCTCCAGCGTTCCCTTTTGGGAACCCTGACTCAGGCTTTGCCTACTCAGACTACTATCACAACGCATATTTTACCTTTCCTTTGAACTTCCATTTGGGCTCTCGCCCTTCTGACCACAACTCTTGTCCTTGCTTTCCACTGGTTCTTGCCTCCCTGACTATTACTCTTTCTTGATCTCTTCAACTCTCTCTTCGAGAACTTCGTCCCTCAACCTTTCCATTTACAACTACAACCTCTCTTCAACCACCATTCCTTCCCATTCCCTCTTCTTTGTTACTTCTTTTACATGCAGTGGAGATACCTGACGACCCTGTAAGTCCAAAGTGCATGGGGTGGGTTTGCTGAGGTGATACCTTGACTAATTCAACAATGGTTCACTGCTGATGGCTCTTTCTCTTCCTGCCTGGCCCTCTGGTGCTGGAACAATAAAAAAAAAAAAAAAGTGCAGAGGGGGGGTGTTGGAATATGCCCTGCACATGTGATAATCAAAGGAAAAAGAAGAAGAAATTTGTGTTTGATTCCATCTTGTTCCATCCATCTCCTTCGACGCCCCCGTCGTCTCCGCCTCTCGTCGCTGTCACACACACACTCGCCTGCACCCGCTTACCCATTATCGCTCAGATTATTTTTAAGTCTTGGCGAATATTTCATTCTCATATAATCTACGTAAGTTTTACTTGTGCACACAACCTGATGGAGGGACATCCAAGCCTCCTGATATATCCGATCACTCCATCCTTAACCCTTTGCACCCCAACGTCTTGCGGGTAGGGCTAAAACGTTTTTTGTTTTTTTTGCTGCCAGCAGCTCTCCCGCCTCTGGCCACATTTTAATATAGCGTAAATTTCAGTGCAGAAATACTTGTAACTAGATCACCATTACTATTTATTGGCTTTCCTCACTACCGATTTACGATTTATCAAATTGTAATCGTCCCGTGTACTTTTGCCTTGCGTCTCCATCACCACCTTGACGCGCTCCATCGGCGCGGTCACGGTGGTCGTCGGGATATGGAGAAGCCCACGATCGCGAACTCGATTAGCGACAGCTCTTGCTGCTGTGGTTGGGGGCCGCGGCGAGGATCAGGCGCTGGCTGTCGTCGAGGAACAAGATCAAATTCATCCCACGCCGGAGATTGCATTCGCAACGCCGCCTAACGCCTGGTGGTGGAGGCGGGTGAACGCAGTGCGTGCACTGAGCGGCGGCTGTGGGCGGGCAAAGTGCTTCACCTCGGAGCGAAGCGCACGCTTTACGCAGCGGCGATTACAAGCGGATATAGTGGGAGAAGCTGTGGTGGGATCGCCCCCACCGTCGCCGTCATTTTTGCTCCGAAGCTCCGAAGCGCCCGGCGTCGCCTGTGTTGAGAATCGGAAGGAGCTGCATGCGCGGATGAGACGAAGATTCTCCCACATATATTGAGGAAGGATGACAAGAGAGGGACATCAGGGGACAGCGACGAGAAAGGAGGGCGTGATCACAAACCTGCACGCGCGGATGAGATGAAGATTCTCCCACACCGCATGTGAGATGGAAAATGGCATAAATAGAGAGGGAGGAATGATCAGTGTGCAGACAAACCAACTAAGAGAGCAAGAAAGAGAAAAGGAGAGAAAAGAAGGTTTAAAACTCAACAGCCTGTGTGGCCATCTCCTTCATCTGCTTGTTCGCGCCTATGCAGGCCTCATCCCCATTCCATTTGATTACAAACACCCAATAAGGTAGGTTATCAGAAAAGTTATAGATTAGCTGATAATCTATTATTTCGCAAAACTCCTCGAGTTGTTTGGTTGCTGTTCGGATTTTTGGCGGATTTTTGAGTTTACTTCGTACTAGTTGGACGTAGTTTGTTAAAGTAGTAATAGGACATCAATGACTCAATGTGCCAGTACGTTTTTTGACCAAAAAAAAGGGCCATGCTTCTCTGTTTCTAGTGGTATAATCTTTGTTGGTGTTTTCCTCACATTCGGCGAAGGAGCAACCGTCCTACCAATCTCTTTCTCAGTTGCTGCTTTTGTGCTCTTCCTAATTTGGGCAGCCACACTCACCTGCCCGGAGGTTCGAAAGACGGAGCCATCGATTCTGATGCCTCATAGGCAAGTAGGATCGACTGTAGAACGAAAATGTTCCGCGTTAACTGTTCTATATTGTTAATGAAGAGCAAAACGAGACACCAACTTTTGAACATTCACAGATCTCTCGTCTGCGCCAGGCCATCCCTCAGTGCCATGAGGAGCCGACCATAACGGTTCGCCCTTCCATACCAGTACTCCACCTCCCGCGACTCCTGCGCTCTTGCCCAACCATCTCCGGCCCCAAGCTCGATCGCGAACTCGTCCTCTGTGCCGCTGCTATCCTCTTCCACAATTATCTCTCGTCCTATTGTCCCCCGCACCAACGCGGTCAGCGCCCCCGCTTCCTGTCGCAAAAGCTGCTCCAATCCGCGACGCATCACGGCGACGCGGCACTGTCCCTCCCAGTCCTCGCGCACGAGGTCACCGTTGCGCCATGCCAGCCGTCGTGCTTGCGCTGCCGACAGTGGCGGGTCACTAGCGCTTCCCGCTTGAAATTTGCGCGCCAAGTCCGGATTCGTCGCGGAAAACTTCATCGCGTGGTAGTAGTGCTCGAGTGTCGAGTATGGGCGACCGTCGATCGTGACCGGTGGGCGTCGGACGTTCGTCGCCGCTAACCCGCCGAAGATGGGGTCCGTCGGCGTCACCAGTAAGCGTGGGCAGCTGCTTCGCCGTTCTGCAGGCTGATTTACTTGGTGGCGTGGCGCAGAGCTTCCATTTCGTGGCGATTGTGGTCGGTGGTGCGATGAACCGTCACTCTTGCCCGATCTGCCAGTTTTCGATGCGGGGCTTGTTGGCTCGGACTTGGACTTGGTGGCTCCTTTGGATCTGGTTGGCGCGGAGGTCAGCACGAGCGCTCTGCTCCCCTCGTTTCCGCGTCCGTATTCCTTTGAATTCTCTTCAACAGACCAGTTCTCATCGGGTGAGAGTTTCGACTCCCAGTTGGACTGCCGAGACTGAGACTCGTTGCGCAGGTGCGGATCCTGAAAAGCTTGCTGGTACGAGGACATGAATTGGGGTTGCGATGGCCATGGCCAAGACCTTGGGCGACCGGCTATCGTGTCTGAAATTGAGACAATGTCAAAGGAAGGAACTGCTAACCGAAAGAAACTGACCTGCGCCGACGACAGGCAAATCTTGGTGGAGCTTTTTCCAATTGATTTCGCCCGTTGCTCCTAAAGCTGGCTGATTTTCGTGACACCGAGAAGACGCCCACGCGTCGAACGAGGACGGCGCCTTTCCTCTGCTGGGCGAGGGGGTCTTTCCAGGTCCTCCGTTTGAGTGCAACAGCTGGCCATTGTCTATTCTTCGACTAGCGTAGGCTTTGGGGATTCCTCGGTGTGCTGCTGCAGGTGACGTGGATCGGGACTGACCCTGGTGGGTGCGAAGATCGGTTTGGGACTTCGTTTTCTTTGCCTTTTCCTCCCTAGTTGATTTCTCCTGATTGTGCATGTTCACTGTTTCCTCGGAATGCTTTCGAAGCATGTCTTTTGCCTTTGAATCGCTTCGGGTGCTTGGTTTGAGAGATTGCCCCCCTTTGTACGACAGAGCGTACGTTGTTGGTCTCGTTTCCCGCAGGTTTTCCCTGTAAGGAGGCTCTGAACGGTCAGGGTGCTGGTCTTGCCGCCGCTGAGGCTGAGGCGTCGGTGGAGCTGGGCTATTGGTCGTGGGCCATGTAGGAGAAAGAAATGCCTTTTTACCACCCTGCAAATACGCGGATCCAGTACTGTGATTAAGGGTTCGAAGGTCCTGCGTCTCTTTGTCATCAAACGCTCGAACAGGTTTTCGCCGCTCGTAATCTGAAGGGTTCCACCCCTTCGACCTCGGAGAGTCTTCTGTACTTTGCGAATAATAGCCATGGGTTTGCTTAGAGTATTCTCCTCCGCCCACAAGACTCGCGTAAGCATCAGCGTCTTCTTCGTCGCTGTAACTATTTCTTAGTTCGACGCTGCGTCGTTTGGTGGGGATTTCTCTCGAATGCCGTCCCCTTTGATCTGAGCTTGCCTTTCTCTCCACTTCACTTCTATGCGTACCGTTCCTCTCGTTTCCGCCACGATCTTCGGAAGACTTTCCGCGAGACTCGTTGAGCTTTTGCCCATTCCAGGCCTGCTTGCTCCGTTTTTGAGTTGAATTCGTAACATCCCTGACATCTCTTTTTTCTTCTACAGTTCTTCCAGGGTCGGCTCGAGTTTCACTGCCAGCTGTCGGTGATGGTTTAGCCTTCAAAGCTCTGCCCATCCTCCTGGCAACTCTCTCCCGCGCCTCCATAAGCGCATTTGAGAGCCTGGCACAACCTTCGGTCTCCTCATCCGCAAATCCGCAACGGGCGTAATCGCCTGGCGCGACAAGAAGCCGCCACCCGACGGTCTTCATAAGTAGCGCGGCCAGGGAGGGATCTGCATCAATTTTCGTGTCAAGAAGAATACGAAGTGTCGCATCCCAGTGCGCAGAGTGTCGCCTCAGTTTTCGCATTGTCGACGGCGTTGCGCGAATCAGTTCTGGGTTGTTGAGGAGTGGATTTTGACAGTGCCATTAATGTCAGGTATTGGTAAGGAAGTGAATCCGTTCTCTTTTGTATGCATGAAGTCCGAGATGGTTTGTGCAAGCGCAAGGCAGGAATCCGCAATCAAGCCTTCCACCCCCGCGACAAATCACTCCTCTTACCAGCCAAACTCTCAAACAGTCGATTATCAAAAGTGATTCCTTGCTTCATGGGCGCCGAGTACGCCAGCGTATTCCATCTGTTCCCCGGATTGGCATCGATCACGATAACGCCTTTGAAAGACGGTATGGTTGATGCAGTGTTGTCGCCGATCGCGACAGAGTCGTCATCTTCGACGACGTAGTCTTCCTCGTTGACCCTTCGCGTGACCGGCGCGGCGCTCTTTATATTGTGCTGGTTATGGTGGTAGTCGTAGCGAAGAGTGGGTGGGCGCTGCAAGGCCGCTTCAAAACCTCGTGAGTTTTGCTGTGTCTTTGCGATGTGGTGCGGGCTGGGGGACGAGAAGGCGACCGACGATCCCACTGACGAGGGAGGAGAGGGCGGCGGTCGCGCGACCATTGCGCCAACGCCACCACCGCCGCCACCGTCGCCCCCACCCGTGCGCCCGCGGCCGCCTGCCACAGACCCCGCTGTCCACGCCATGGTGGGTTCGCGTTGTGATGACTCCACTTTTTTCGTGTTGTTTGGTTCGTTTGACAAGGCGCGGCCACACGAGGGATAAATTGTCTGGAGTTTCGGGTCACGCCCCTCCCACAGCGATCAGAAAAGCAGTGGAAGGACTGAGTGGTTGAGGAGAGAGGGCGAGAAAGAGAAAAAGAGAGAGTGTGTGTGAGAGAAAGAAAGAGAGAAAGAGCTGTCTGGAACCGTTACGGGTTCCTGTACATTAAAAGATGTGGTTGTTAACATAAACGATACTTGCTGAGAAAACTTCTCGAGCTCTCCTCGAGCTCTCCTAAGTCATTTCATTTTCTCTCTCTCCCTCTTTCCTTCTGTCGCTCCATCATTGTGAATGCCAATGGCTGGTTGAAGCATTAAGCAGTTGCCCTCCTGTTTGATCCCTGCGTGTTAGTTTTGGGGCTTTGGTGTCAGCAGTGTACAGGAGCTTTGACCTGATACTGCTCTGCAAGGATGTCTTGCAGCAATTTGCAAGTGATGGTCCTTGTAACAGTTTTGTATAAAGACAAACACAGGACTAACAGAAGCCAAGCGCAACCTCCCTCCACCACCACCTTCAGTAGTGCACACCACAGCAGCCTAATCCATCAATCAGCCAACATAGCGAATTCTTTCATACAAAACCCTTACCCATCCCAATCACAACCCCTTTGGTTCCAGTCAGATCCAATCAGTAGAAGTGGCTGTATGATTATCAGATCTGCCAACTTCACGGATAGATCACAGGCGCTACAGACATTGTACAGCAATCTCCTTACTACCATTGGAAAGCTCTCAATCTCCTCTTTCCAACGAACCCTCTTCGTTGCGGATTGGACGCTCCAATGTCCCATACTGCACCTCTGAAGTTGGTACCCACTTTTCCAACTTCAACCTCAATTTGCTGGCCTTCCAGACCTCCCCCAAAGGATCTGAAACTGTCACTGGATTGATCTCCTTCCAGGCTACACGCCGATAATATTCGCTAACTCAGAATTATCCTTCTTTGTGATAAGCGCCCCTTTTTCCTCTCACGGCCAGATTACCTCCCCTTTAATTTTTGATTTTTTGTCCTCAGTTCGAGACAACGACCACCCTCCTACCTGACACACACCAAGCTAAAAAACCAACTTTACATCTGCTGCAACACCACCTTCACAACACAATCAAAACCCAACAAAATCCTTTCAAACTTGGCAGACATAGTCACCCTGAGAAAACAACATGACTAGTGACTCAACCAATAACATCATGTTGAGGTTACCGTAGTGACCGAAGGTTGAAGTTGGAGTTGTTAGAGCAACGAGGCGTTGACAGGTAACCGAGTTTCTTAATTTAGAAGAAAAACTTCTTGATTCTCATATTATTGATGTCCCTATTTGTTCATGTTGGCCTGACGCGTCCTTCAGTCCAGAACGAGAATCCGAGCATATCTCATCTCTTATGTTCTAAGCCATGAACGCTGGAATTGCTCTTAATACGCGGACCAGTGCTTAGCAACTCTTAATTCCCCCTTAACCGCATCCGCCCGCGTGGGACTGGCTTACACCTGATGCGGGGAGCGGACAGCGTAGCCGTCGCTTTCTCCTGAAGAACCTTGGCGTCCTGGAGTTCCAAGTGAAGCGCTAAGCACGCTGCGGAGGGTTTATCAACACATCAACGCAGAGCAGAACAATATGGTTGATCTACTAGACCTCCACAAAGCTGCAATATGTCTCATCAGAGATGAACCATTCCAAGGACAGAGATTCCAATCGGGACTTGTAAAGGAGATCATTGACGACTTTGAACTCTTCAAAATGGAACCAACTCAAGCCAGATGCTTCATTACCTGATTCACCGAATTGTACCTTTGAGTTGACACTTTGCAAAGTAAGCAGCTGGAGAACTTCTCCATCATACTCACCCTTTCCAAAAAGTTGTTTGAATCTTTGTTGGCTCCCTGAACCAAAGCCTGTTGGAAATCGGGATAGGAAACGTTTTTCTTGTTGTCAGCAACCCAGCTCCTCGATAAAAAGTTTAGCCAAACTAATCTTACTCTTCAAAAACCTGTTCGACAAAACAACTATGATAAGCAACACATCAAGGTTGCCAATCAAAGTGACAAGACTCAGCTATTACTGCACCAGAAATCACCACACCAACTGCAGAGGCCCTCAAAAACCAACTCGCTCCATCAACTAATAATCAATCTGCTAAGTGTTTTGCTCTTCTCGTTTGATATGCATCAAAGTAGCTGCCTTTTCCTCTCAACATACAGCCATGCAGTATCCTGTCAGTCTTGCAGTCTCCTGATTCATCATTCCATAAACATCAACACAGGCATTTCAGTTTTTGGAGACCTGCACCACTAACAACTACCCTTGTGCCTTTTACTAATACTTACTCATTTTCAACAGGGCACAACAAAGGATTTATGATATGGCGTTTTGTTTGCCTATCCACCCATGGAGTTGACCATTCAATTTTGGATTCCCCGATACAATTACCATTGACATGGCCACCTTTTGGGATCAGAGTGTTTTCAACCACACTGCAACTCTCACTATCAAACATATTTGTGATTGGGATGACAAATAGTAATGCAAGTGCCAACTCTCACAACCATGGTAACCTTGTGCAATTTCCTCACGACTTTGGACTCTGTTACATCAAGCTAAGCCTCTCTTTATCTTTGCTCACATAACTTCAGCCAAAGACAATTTGCTGTCCATTCATAGATAGAACCAGAACCAGGACTGGTTGAGTAGTTTAACCATCCTCTAACCATTTTGCCAGTGCAATATCAAACATCATCTTCCACTTAGGGGGGAGGATGCTTGGGATAAGTGTAAGATGATCATCAGCACTGTATTGCCAATTAGATGGAGAATGCTTGGACTAAGTGAAAGGCGATCATCAGCACAGAGTTGCAACGTGTGAATAAATTTGTGATGCTGAAAGCAAGCTCTACAAGCTTAGGGGGTTGGCAGGTCCGCTGAAGGTCTTGAAGGTCCTTGAAAAGATCCAGCAACAGCTTCACGCACAACAGACATCCTTGCACACAGAGCTGAAAGAGCATCAGACCTCAGTACGCACTGACATCCAAAAACTCACCACTCAGCTTACCCAACTTGAGCCAATCCCTGCAGCACTGGAACACGGCTTAGCAAAGGTGGACCACAAAATTCAGAGACTTGCAACTGTTGCAGCCAACGTGGATACTTCACTCAAAAACCATGCTGGCGCCATCCACAACCTAAATCAGCAAGTCACCACACTGGAGCCACTCACTGCACAATTGGACAGCTGCCTCACCACAGTGGACACAACCACCCAGCTCCTCAGCTCTCGCCTCCGTGTGAGACTACACCAAGGTCTCAGTGATAAAGTCTAGGGATTTTATTCGCAAAAACAAGCATACCTGTCATAAAACCGCAAGGATCGGGACCCCTATTATTGCTCCCGGTTCTTTAGTTTCCAAGGCGTTATCAAAGTGTATTTGCAGATAACCTGTCTTTATTATTGGGTCTGCTTTTACTACTTTCGTCTTAACAGTTTCCGTTGCACCAGGGTTTTCTCAACATATTTTCTTTTTCGGTGACTAACAGAGACTGCCTGACTGCCTAGGGATGGGGTGCCTGACAGGCCGTACCCCAAGCCCGCCTAATTTATTATTTATTTTTGGCACTTGTACATACATGCATAGGGTTGGGGGGACTTGAAGCATTTGTGGTGGATGCTCCAAGTCAGGGGGGTTGACTTGTCAATTTTCTCTCTCTCTGTTTTTGGGCCAATTCTCTTTTTCCTTTTTTTCTTCAATCTGATTTCTGTCCATTGGCACCAATACAGAGTCCCTTCAAATCCATCTGGCTCACAAACGTGAGGGTAGTGAGAGATGGTACACACCCGGGTGTGTACATGGTCCCTTCGTGGGGCTCCTCTTAAGGGGCTGTGGGTGGGGAATGCAGCTGGCCCCACCAGCGACTGTGTGACATTGCTGGCTCTGTGTTGGAGTGAGGATCACAGGTACTCGCCTGCTGCGACAACGGTGGTGGTGGTGGCGACAACGACGGTGTCGTTGTCCCAAACCTTCCTGTCCCCGCGAGGGTGTTGTTGGCTGCGTTCGGTGCAGCCCGCGACACCTGAGAGTTCGATCTACAAGTGCCTGCCTTGGTCCTATTGCTGTGAGAGTGAGATGCGTGAGTACGAGTGCGATGCGATAAAGCCCAGTGGTCGAGTGATCGTGCTGACGCAGCCTGGTGGGGTGCGTGTACGATTGCAGGTGTTTCCGCGTGCGAGTTCCCTGCTGGCGACCTTCTGACCCTACATAGTTGACTCCCTTCTCTCTCTCCCCTGTCGCTGGCGACGACAAGGGCTCCTGCAGCACCGTCTGCGACGAGGGGCGCTAGGTTGCACCCTGTCCGTCCCGTCGCTATTAACCGCTCCTGTTGTATTTGAGATTAGGTTCCTGAGATAAAAACCCCCGTTTCCCTCTTCTGTCTCTTTATTCTGCAGTTGTGTTGCGCCCTCGGGAGTGCCCTTCCGTTTCCCCTCGCATCAGCCAGCGGCCACTCGAGTAATTGGTGCTCCAGCACCGATCCTTCAGAGGATTGTCCCTCTGAATGTTCATTCTTTGTGTTTGAGACCCCTGTTAGACAGATCAGTAGGGATACTTTGTGGACTAGGCAAGTAGTAGGGTTGAAACAGCCCCAAGACAACAGCCCAATAAAGTTAGTTTTAGCCTATTATTTGCTTTCCCTCACTCTAGGGCCCAGATCCCAGGGACAAAGGAGTGAGTATAGTCTCACATCCGGACGATTGAAGAATGGTTGAAATACAATGACCTGATTGATGAGAACCTTGACGACCGTTCCTCTGCTGAACCTTCTTCTACTACAACTGTCCCAGCTCGATCAGCTGTCACCACACACTCAAGCTCCAGTTCCTCTTCAACTCGTCCCAACAGAACTGCCCCCAAACCTGCCCCTAAACCTGCTGCCAAACCTGTTTAAAAACTGCCTCAAAAATCAGGAACACTGCCTCAACTTGACCAATATTCTTATTCATTCTTTTGTGAAAGCCCTTTGCTACTGATATCACTCTTATTTCTTCAAAAAAAAAAAAAAAAAAAACAGAGACATTATTAGCAGGACTTCCTGCACCCCTTAGTCAACTATGTCAACTAGCCCTGTGCCTAGCACACCACCCCTCCCTCGCTTTGCAACTTGGAACATCCGTCGTGCCTTCCCCACCAAGGCTGCATCTATCTTCCACTGGCTCGATCACACCAAAACCACCATCCTTGCCATTCAAGAAACTGGCTGCTCTGACACAGAGGCCACCCACTCCATTCGTCACATCACTAGGAATTACAAAGGTTTCTTCATATCCTCCACCCCCTCCCGTCACGCTGGCGTTGGTTTCATCATTTCATCTTCCCGGCACCACACATCACTGACGTCTCCCACTTTGGAACTCGTGCCATTGCCCTCACCTTATCATTTGCTCGACACTCCATCCTCCTGCGAAATATTTACTGGCCTGCTGACCCCCAATCTGAGGAACTCCCTGACTTGCAAAAATGGTGCAACTCTCTTGCCTCATCTGACTCCACCTCACCCCACCAAGCCTACTGGTTTGGTGACTGGAATGCCATCACTGACCCCCTTGACCACTCCACCAGAGCCCCCACACCTACTTCCTGCCACAGGTTCCTCCCCACCCTCTCCCTGAAAGGCTTTGTTGATTCCTTTCGACACCTGCACCCAGACTCACCCTCTTACACACACACTGCTGGCTCCTACTCCTCTCGTTTGGACAGCATTTGGCTCTCACCACCTGCTCTTGACTAGGTCACTGAAGCTAACATTTCTTCTACACTTGAAGAGCCCCATCTCACTGACACTTCAGACCACCTCCCCTTCAACATAATTCTTACTTCCTCCCCCTTCCACACTTTTCCCTTCTCCCCTCTGCGCCAGCAGGTCATCAAACCCCTGGAAGCTTCAGAGGAGCAACTCGACAATTACACATCAGCCGTCTCAGTTGAGCTTGCCCCCCTCTCAGCAGCCCTTGCAGCCTTGGACAGCATTCTTCTCCCCTCTGAGCTTGAGTTCCTCCATTCTCCATCCCTACCCTTTCAATACCCCTCCCCAGAACGTGCATCACTCCTCGTCAGCCACCGTGACACACTCTCCACATCATTTCACAAGTTGGTGCTTCGGCTTGGCAAAAAGTTCCTTTCTCACAAGGGAACCTCCTCAGTAGTGCCAAAGATAGATTGCTGTGCCAAACCATTCCTTGTTGCACATTGGAAAGTAGAGAAACTGTGGGCACTTGCCAAAGACCCTGCACATGATCTGGCTAACATTTTCCTTTCCATTCCTTTGACCCCATCTGAGTGGGGGCAGATCAGTCTTACTCCTTCTTGTCCCACATCCACTCTCAGTACAAAGCCCGCTTCTTTGACACAACTGACTATCGTGATGTTTTACTCCCTACCCTCAACCGCCATCGCCAGGCCATCTACCGTGCCCAATGCCAGGCAACAGAAAAGCACAAAATGGAGGACATTGCCACAGCTCTCACACATAGACACGACCTTTTCTCTTCTGGCAAGATAAAGACTGTCCTCAACAACATCCTCAACTGCACATGCAGCAACTCTAGCATCGACCACATTCGCTATACTACTGCCGAAGGTCCCTCAATCACCCACGATCCTGACCTTGTCCCTGGTATCTGCCAACAACAGGTTGAACACTGGTTTCGCCCTCGTTCCCTCACTCCCTTCCCACCATCCTCTCCATTTCACTCTGAGATGCAACCCCGTCCCCACATCCCCCCAGATCTTTTCTCCAAGATTATGCTGCCCCCTTCTGCCAACAACATCAAAAACGCTCTCACATCTCTTGCCTCAAACAAAGCCCAAGGCCCCTCCCAAATCTCCAGAGAGCTTCTCCTCGCAGCTGGTCCTGATGCTCTTGCATTCTTCTCCTCCCTCATCATTTGCTCTTTTCTCTTCCTTGACATCCCAGACTCTTGGGCATCTTCCTCCATCTTCCCCATACCCAAGAAAGCTGCGTGGGGTGGTGACATCACTAACCTCCATCCAATCAGCCTCTGCGAACTTGCTGCCAAAGTTGTTCAATCCATCCGTCTTTCTTGTATCTCTTCCATCCTCTCTTCTCACAATGTACTCCTTGGTCGCAACTTCTCTGCCCTACCTGGCTCTTCTCCTGACCTGCCTCTCCACCTTGTAAGCTATGCCCTTGACCTTGCCCACTCCACTAAACAGCCTTATACCTTCTCCTCAACGACATTAAGAAAGCTTTTGACAGCACCCCTGTTGCTGGCCTCATTGCCTCCTGGGAACGTATTCACCTCCCCTCTTCTTATGTTTGCGTGCGTGTCAATTCCCAACGTCGTTTTCGTTCCTCTGTCATCACAGCTTTTGGCCCATCCCATTCCTTCCCCATTGGCACTATGATTCAGCAAGGCTCCCTTGAGGGACCCCTTGATTGGTGTATCTTTTGGGACCCTGTTCTTGCGTTCTTGATCGTTGTACCACTGGTTTCATTTTCTCAGTTCCCACCCCTTGTAACTTCCCTGTCCAATTCTTCAACCCCCCACCCCCTGTTTCTGTTACTGGCTTTGCCCTTGTCAACGACACCAACACCCTCTCCAGCACCTTGGATGGATCTGCAGCTTCAAGCCAACCTCCTCTTTGAGTACCAGTCACATAACAGCATCGAGTCTAACACCAAGAAAATCTTCATCTCCGCCGTCAACACCCCGCGATCAGCACCTACCACCATCAGCTGGGGCACCACATTCCTTCCCATCCACCCCCCAAACACCACCTTTCGACACCTAGGCAACTACTTCACAGCAGACAGTATGAGCTCAGCAGCACAGCAGCAAATCCTTTCCACCACCACCAATGTCCTTGACATTATCAAACACAAAAAGATGGGTGACAAAATTGCTTCTTACCTCATCCGTAACATTCTCCTCCCACATGTCTGCTTTCTGTGGAAAACTGCCATTCTCCCCTGTACTTTCCTCAACAACCTCACCACACTCTGTCGCAAAACCTTCAAACGCCTGGTTGGCTACTGCACCTCTTTTCCCAATGCCCTCCTCCATCACCCCATGACCCATAACTTCCCTGACTTTTACAATGAATACTGCTCTGACATGATTGTTGACCTCAACTCTTGCTTGAACTTGAAAGAATTTGCTATGTTGGCTGATTGATGGGTTGGGCTGCTGTGGTGTACACTACTGAAGGTGGTGGTGGGAGGTTGATCTTGGCTTCTGTCAGTCTTGTGTTTGTCTTTATACAAAACTGTTACAAGGACCATCACTTGCAAAATGCTGCAAGTCATCCTTGCAGAGCAGAAACTGGTCAAAGCTCCTGCACACTGCTTACACCAAAAGACCCAAACTAACACTCCCCCCTAAGCTGTGGGCAGGAGCAAAGGCCGGCACGGAGGAAAACCTTAAGCCATAGTCAACTTAAGGAAACCGTACACCAGAGAAAGAAGAATCACAAACAGGTATGACAGGCCATCGGATGGCAGAACAGAAAGGACAGACCACACTAACAAAAATGGATGGGGGCACATATTGAACTTCAGAGGTAAAAGAAAATGAGTCAAAGTAATGAAAAAGAGCAAAGAAGAAAAGAGCTTCACAGATAAGAAAAAATGAATCAGAGGAAACAGACCAGTGCAACTCAGATGGTATTCACTGAGAGCAGCTGAGAGAGATTTTGTCATATAGTATGCAGGCTGTTCTCCTCCAGCAATCCATTCAAGCTGTACTACCTTTTGTTCCACAAGTTCTTGAATATAATGATACTTTACCATGATATGTTTTGACTGATTGGTGTAAAGATCATTTGAACTGAGGTTGATCACCTGCTGTTGTCAGTGTAGATGACAAGTGGAGTTGGAGACGGAAGTTGAAGTGCTGAGTAGAGTTGGGATAGTGCCTTAAGTTCTCGTCCCAGTTCAGACACAGCTACATATTCAGCTTCCTGCGGTGACAGCATGACAGTACTGCTCTGAAGAGATGTCCAACTAATAGCTGTTCCTCCAAATAGAACATAGTAGCCAGGCTGTGATTTCCCATCTGAGTGGACACCATGGGCAGCGTCAGAGTAACCGGCTATATCTGTGCAGTTGTGAGAATAGAATAAACCATACTCACTATTACCATTGAGATATTCGAGAACCAGAATAAGGATCTTCATGTGTTGCTCGCTAGGATCCTTGCTGAAGGCACCAAGATATGAAACTGCTGGGGCAAGGTCTGGTCGCCTGTGTGTTGCAAGGTAGTTGATGCCATCATATATTGCCTGGTACAGTCTCTGATCTGCAGTTGCTTTGTTGATCCTGCGTGGCTGAAGATTGAGAGACGACTGGGAAGGCCAGTTACTGCAGTGTGGTTGTTGATAGAGTTTGCATGGCACTGAATTAACTCCTTGCTACAGACTTTCTTGTGTAAGAAGATTCTGTCATGTTGATGTTCCAGCTGCATATTGAGGATGGTTTTCATTGCTCCCATTTCGCAGAGTATGTAAAAAGATTAGGCAAGGCAATGGCAGAAGAAGTTTTTGCCAGAATCACCAAAAACAAATATTGTTAACTTAGCTTGCGTTGTGGATGATGAGTTAATCTGACAAAGGAGGATGCAGAAATCCCAGAAGTTTGCACTTTCCTGTCAACTGTTTGATTTTGGTGGCTGTTCAACTCCAGCCGTCAGTGCTGTCAGGAACAGGGCAGGACAGGACAAGGCAGAGAAGGAACTTTTGAGAGTCTTCCTTGTCAAGACTCAAAGGAAGTTCCAGAAAGAGCAATTAGTAATACAGTGATACCAATGATAACACGACAAGTCAGGAAAGCAAAGAAGGTTCCAGAAGGTTCCACAAGGTTCCATGAAGGAATGTTCTAGAAGGTTCCGGAGGTTTCCAGAGGGTGATTCATAACAAGTGCGGCGGTAATGAACTGCTCGATGCAGATTTGGCATATAAAATATGCTGTTGAGGTATGTGTTGCTGATATCCACTGTGCCAGTGTCCCAGTTGATTCAGGCAGCCATTTCAGTGAATTAACAAAGACTATTGATTAGGACAAGAGGTGGGTGAGTATTCTGAATATAAATGCAATGACACTAAGTGGGGCCCTTAGCCATGAGCTGTGCATAGAAGTACTCAATGCTGCTGTCTTCACAAAGTTTGACCTTGTAGGCCCATTTGTTCCAGGTTTTGTTGACATTCGTGGGTTGTTCAATAACTTCAAAAGCTGTCTGCACATATACATGGGTCTGGGCAAGGTGTGCTTGTCAAACACAGTTGGCCTGAATGTGTACACTGAAGGTAAGAAGTTTGTGGTGGATTCCAAACTTTAAAGTGCTATGTTTGTTTTGTGGTTGTAGAGAAATAGAATCTACTTGTGATGGTTTTAACTTTAAGAAACTTTAGGGAAAATTAGTTCAGATTTTCTAAGATACCCTGCACACAAAAGAAAGCACGAGAGAAAACTCTGCACAGGTGAGCCTTCCACACGATGCTGGTCTGGGCTCCCCCAGTACCCTATGAGGCGAGGCAACCACTCCCCCATACACAGCTTGCCCTCAACGCTTTCCCCTGCGTCTCGCCTGGGCACATCAGAAGAATAACTGTCTCCTGGTTGGTACTCCTTGCGGAATGGGCTCCCTGCTCAGGACTCCACCTCCTCTGACACAGGTCCAGGCCACACTAGCCTACAAGCTGGGACTTCGGTGTTTGGGCCTTCGGTTGATTTTACATTGCCAGTCTGCCACATGAGTCCGGCCTTCCACAGTCATGCCTATAGTGCTCCCAGTAAGGCCCACTGGGGGTGACGTTAATTGCAGTAGCACGGAATCCAACCCGTCGTGCCGTCACCTCCAACACCAGAGCTGTACACTGTTATCCGATTCACTTTCGCTGTGGATTACCATGTGGTTGATACGTTTTACCAATTCCAGTTTGACTTCTTCCAATTCTGATTGCTGAAGTTGAATGCTGACTGAATGGAGGAAGTTGTTGTTTTCTGGAGTGACTCTGCTGTGGGGAATAGTTGATACTTTGTCTGACTTAGCAGATTGATTATTAGTTGATGGAGCTGGTTGGTTTTTGAGGACCTCTGCTGTTTGTTGTTCAATCAATATGAAGGCAGATAACCAGGATAGTAATAGTTGGTGTGGTGATTTCTGGTGCAGCAGTAGCCGAGTGATTGTTGCTTGATCAGCCAGCTCGATGTGTTGCTTATCATAGTTGTTTTGTCAAACAGGTTTTTGAAGAGTGAGATTAGTTTGGCTAAACTTTTTATCTGAGGAGCTGGGTTGCCAACAACAAGAAAAACTTTTCCTTTTCCCATATCCAACAGGTTTTGGCCCAGTGAGCCAACAAAGATTCGAACAACTTGTTGGAAAGGGCGAATATGATGGAGAAGTTCTCCAGCTGCTGACTTTGCAAAGCTGTCGACTCGATGGTACGCTTCAGTGAATCGGGTAATGAAGGCATCTGAGGCTTCAGTTGGTTCCATTTTAATGCATTCAAAGTCATCAATGATCTCCTTTGCAAGTTCGACCAGGTGTGATTTGGGTGAGGGCTCGATAGATGTGGCGAGGAATGATTAGACAGCAATGTGCATTCTGGTTCTGTGCACTAGGAAACCAAGTTACTTTCTCTGGTCCACAAGACAGAGGCACCAGTTGGAATCTCTGTCCTTGGAATGGTCCATCTCTGATGAGACAGGTTCCAGTGTCGCAGAGGTCTAGTGGATCAACTGCATCGTTCTGCTCTGCGTTGATGTGATTGGTTGAGTCAGTAGTCATGTTGTTTTCTCAGGACGATTATGTGTGCCAAGTTTGAAGGGATTTCGTTGGATTTTGGGTGTGTTGTGAAGGTGGTGTTGCAGCATATGAAAAGTTGGTTTGTTAGCTTGGTGTGTGTCAGGTAGGGGGGTGGTCGTTGTCTCCAATTGGGGACAAAAAATCAAAAATTAATGGTGAGGGTTGGAGGTAATCTGGTGACCCTGAATGGAAAAAGTGGGCGCTTATCACAAAGGAGAGTGATTTTGGGATGCCACTGGTGACAGTCGTGTAGTCCAGAAGCAGGCCTTTCCAAAGATAGCTTGGGATCGGCTGGGGGAGGTCTGGAAGGCGAGCAAATTGAGGTTGAAGTTGGAAAAGTGGGCGACGACTTTGGAGGCGGTGGATACAACATAGGAGCGTCCGATCCGAGATCAGGTGGGTTCGTTGGAAAGAAAGAGGAGATCAAAAGCTTTCCGATGGTAGTAACGAATGTACGATGTCTGTAGCGCCCGTGATCGCTCCACGAAGTTGGCAGATCTGAAAAGCGTACAACCCCTTCTACTGATTGGATTTTGTTGAAACCAAGGGGGAAGTGATTGGGATGGGTAACAGTTTTGTATGAAAGAATTTGCTATGTTGGCTGATTGATGGGTTGGGCTGCTGTGGTGTACACTACTGAAGGTGGTGGTGGTGGGAGGTTGATCTTGGCTTCTGTCAGTCTTGTGTTTGTCTTTATACAAAACTGTTACAAGGACCATCACTTGCAAAATGCTGCAAGTCATCCTTGCAGAGCAGAAACTGGTCAAAGCTCCTGCACACTGCTTACACCAAAAGACCCAAAGCTAACAGAACTCCCCCTCTCTCATTGGCCACATAAGCCGTATCATGATGCACCGCCTCCAACTTGACCTGGCCTCTGGAGCTCCAGTTTTCTCACATCCCTTACCCTTGTCCCAGCCAAAAAAACTCTTCACCAAGTCTCTCATTCCCCTCCTTTTTAACCAACAAACATCCTTCCAATACTCTGGTCCACCCCTATTTTCTGTTCACACTCACTCCATCAACTCATTAATTCCTTGGCACATTTTTCTCAAAGTGCTTCCCACTCTCCGTTCGCACTCAGTCTTCTTCTTTGAACAACTTTTTGACCTCCACCTCACCAGTCCTTCCTACAAAGACAGCTCTCTCCCTGACAAACTCTGTGAAGTGTACCACATCATTAAGACCTTTATTTTTGCTGCTCCCACCTTTGGCTCTCCAGTCTTTTACCACAGCCCTCCTGATGGTCCTCTTTACAATCCCTTTTACCCATCTTCTTTGGATCCCCTTCACCATCCCCCCCTTGCTTGTGGCAGTTTTTTCTGTCTGATGACCCCACCACAAGTGGAATTCTTCTGCATTGTTAACTGGACTCACACTCTCCCAAACCCGCAACTCCTTTCTCATCACTACTCCAGGCTCCCTAAACGCCTTCACCCTTCCTACCACAATTTCCACTTGGTCCAATGCCTTGGCTGCCCCATTGGCTCCCCCCCTTTCTCTTACCCCTGCAACAAGCACATGCTGTACTCAGCGCAAAAGGCATCCTCAATTTTTTGCAACGAGAGCTGGGGTGTTGGCCATGACATTGACATCTCTCCCTACAATCCAACTTCCCTTGTGTCAGGAACAGGGCAGGACAGGACAAGGCAGACAAGGAACTGAGAGGAGTGATGATTGTATTGGAAACAATAATTCACTTGAGGGATGGGACAGGTCCCCCATCCCCCTTTTATACCTTTTGAGAGTGTTCCTTGTCAAGATTCAAAGAAAGTTCCAGAAAGAGCAATTAGTAATACAATGATACCAATGATACCAATGACAACAAGACAAGTCAGGAAAGCAAAGAAGGTTCCAGAAGGTTCCACAAGGTTCCATGAAGGAATGTTCTAGAAGGTTCCAGAAGGTTCCAGAAGGTGATTCATAACACCTTGCACACTCCACCTACACAGTCCCCATCAGCAGCCGCACAACTGCTACTGCAACTCGACCCTCCCAGCCTATCTTCTTTGTTAACTCGCCTTCCCCAACCACCGTTTTCACACCCACACCTTTCCCACTCCTCACCTCCCACCACTCCACTTTCAATCCAGCTCCCTTCACGAATCCCTGCTTTCAACCAATGGATGTGCCCCTCCTCCCTGCTGACCTTGCTCATACCCACCCATCCTTGACCTTTGATACTGATGGCTCGCTTCGCGAGGAGGGCTTCATGGCTGGCTCTGTTGTTTGCCTTGAGCTTAACTTTGAATTTTCTTTTGCCCTCCCTCCACTCTCTGCCTCTTCCACAACTGCTGAAATTGCTGCTCTCCTTGCTGCCCTCACCATCACTGCAAAGCTTTCCCTGCCCCTCACTTTTCGATTGACAATCTTGGAGTGGTTCACACCTTTGAGAAACTCTTTCCCTCAAACTCCTTTAGTCCCCATCCACACAGCAAGCTCAACACACCTCCTCTCTCTGATTCCCTCCATCATCTTTTGCACACCACTTCCCACCCCACCCTTTGGGCATGCGTTGCAGCCACTCTACAGTCTTGGATTGGCCCTCCTCCACAAGTTTCCTGGGTTCGTGGACACAACGGCGACGCTGGAAACGAACGAGCAGACAAGCTGGCATCATCTGTACACCCTGTGCCAGTCACGCTTGCCTAGCAACCATTACAGTGTGGATATCATCATGTATCAATAATTCAGAACAGAGTTTTTCTCTTTCTCTCCAAGTTGGGGAGAAGGACCACCCACAAACACACATCTCCACTTCATTCACTCCTTCCACTCACTCACTCAGAGTAAACTGTTTACAGCAATATCAACAGGGTACGTACAACGTTGGTTTGTACTACAGGCAGGATAAGACTTTCCCCTGGATCTTCTCATACTCCACCTTGAAAAAGATAGCTAAGTTGTTCAGCCCAACGTGCTGCAGGGTTAAGCAGATGCGAGTTACGCCAAGGAGGAGGAGCGTCAAAGCCATTCCGGTAATGAATTCCTCCTTGCTGTGGGTGTGGTAAACTGCAGCAAAAAGCAGAGGACAGTGGCTCTGTCGTCAACTGAGGCAGAGACAAATGCTCTCACAGTGGCTGTAAAGGGAGCAAGCTGGAACTCAGCTTTCTGTTTGGCTTGGGGATGGCCTTGAATCCAACAAACAACAAGGAGGATAACATGTCTACCATTGCAATCCTCATTAATCCAATGCACCACAGTCGCAAAACCTCAGGAACTTTACCAAGCACTCATACAGTGCTCAATGATCCTCAGAGGATCTTCAATAAAGTCCTACCAATGTTCTTATACTCCAGCAAGATTGAGTGAGCGGAACCAAGGGCGGACATCCCATCGGAAGAAATTTGTCAAAAGTGAAATTTTGCAAACAATTAAAAAATGGAAAGTGTGGGACCATCGCTAATGATCCTTCTCCTGCCGGTAGGATGGCTTTTTTCACCCATAACTACTGGAACTAATGCACAATGGAGTGTTTTTGTCATGTGATAGCGATTGAATAATTTGAATGGCAACACAGCGAGCAGCGTTGCCTAAAACACAACAAAGAGGGACAAATCCATGTATAGTATGGTAGGATTGAAAGGGTTGAGAAGTAATCTTGCCAGCGCACTACAAGTCTTAATTGGTTCAGAGTTTTTGTAGTTTTTGTTGCCTTTCTGCGAACGCTTCACATATGCGTGCCTTTTTTTTTTTTTTTTTTTTTTTTTTTTTTGCGAAAGAGTTCACATGTGCGTGCGCTTTGCTTGGTTCCTCTCTCTCTCTCTCTCTCTCTCTCTTTATTTTTTTTTCCCCCAACACCACGTGCTTGCGGGGATTCTGTCTCTCTGTCTGTCTGTCTGTCTGTCTGTAGTGTACTTGGGCCTAAGATTATGCTTGTCCAGCTCAGCAGCAATTTGCAAATGCTTCATGCCAAGGAAGAAAAAAAAAAAAAAAATGGAAAAGGAACAAAAAAAAAGAAAAACAAAAAAAAACAGCGACCCACTTCAACCTTGTCGCTGCGCCGACTACACCGCGATACATTTTTTTTGGCAGCCTCACCTTGCCGCGTGTGTGGGTGGATACAGCTGCGGCCATCGTACAGCTCCCGATCGATCGCAATGCCGTACAACCGTGAAGTACGTTCGGACGAGTATCATAACGTTGATCTGGCGTCGGCTACAGGTGCAGAATCGACTGCATCACGTGGAGCAGTTGGGCATAAGACAGCATTTGTTCATCGGCTCCCTCCGCAACCTCTACCCGATGGCGTCTTAGCGTTGGACTTGGCTACTATAATAAAGACCTATCGGTTTCCTCATCCCGATGTTCTGGCTGCACTGGATGGCGGTCTGAATGATGAGAATTATGACAGTGACAGTCCTCGCGCGGACAGCCTGAGTGGCACAGATTCGGAGAGGGACAGCGTCGTTGAGTCTGACGCAAGCAGTATTGATGATGACGTTCTGCGAGAGATTGATGCACACTATCGGGCCGTTATGAATATTTCACGCGGAATGTGGCGAGAGGCGAGCCCTTCAGTCGCGTCGACGGAGGGCAAGCAACTTTCAGAGGACCACGACGACACTAGCGTGAATCTCTTCAAGAGCCATCTGGACCGTACCTACTCAGAAACGTCCTTGGTTTCGGCCCCGATACCGCTTTTGTCAGGTGATGGTATCCAGATTTGAAAATTCTACTGACATAAGATGGCTCTCAAGACTCATTGCAGTGTTCACTGATGAACCAAATCATACCACGTTCAATTGATTCGAATGAGGATGTCACTTCTGTCGTGTATGACGTCGAATCCGAATCTGAGCTCGACCATGACTCCATTTTACTGGAAAGGGAACTTGATGGGGACTTCGACGATGTTCCTGAACAACACCATGACAACTGGACCCTAACGAACATACCACAAGATTTTGATCTCACCGATGATGAGGACGAACCATTCCCCACACTGAAACAATCACAAGCCGAAACCTCAAAGACCACACCAGTGCAAATCAGTGATAAACGATTGCACGTATCCCACAACGCGAAGTCCCATACTCGCGAACCTCTTAATCGACAACATCGAAGTTCCATTACACCGGCTGGGACCTCATTGCATGCAAACTTGTCCGCGTCTTCTCCCGTTGTCCGGGCGCGGTTCACCGCCCTTTTTCACACCCACTTACCAAACGAGTCGAAGAAGAAGGTCTTTGGACAAAAGGATGCAGCCAGTGCACTCCAGTTCGGGCTGTATGCGTGGGAGATTTCGCAAGACGTCGCCACTGCCACACTGGCTGCCTTCCACGCTGCGACGATGTTCTGGTCTGAAGATGTAAGCCTCCCCTGTACGAGTGGAACCGAGATACTCTCTTCTTTGGGGATGTACATCTTTGCGCATGCATTATTCGAAGGAGCAGGATGCAAGCAAGACCCAAAAGCGGGAGTTGAAGTACTTGAGAATGTGGTGGGTTCGACAGCACAAGGACCCCTTGATACTCCTGCTATGACTGACGCCGTAAGCTGGCCTTCTGAATTCGTTCAATTCTCAAGAGGGAGAACAGAGACGACTGCCAATGGAAACCTGAATTTGTCCAGTGCGGCGACAATTTCACCGCCGTCTCCGCAAAGGCAAGCGTCAATTTCAAAACCTCGAAGATCCAGCCGACTGCTGCCTTTCTCTGCTGTGGCCCCTCTACCGGACATGCACCCACCCATTGCTGCTTACCCTTTGACCAACGCAGCATGGGCAGAGGTCAATAACTTTTTTTCCGTCGACAGTTCGAAGAGTATTGGTATCAGCAGACCGGAGCGCCAAGTGGATTGGCCCTCATCCGATGCGCTAGATGTTAGAAATCGTGCACTGCACGCGAAAGTCCTCCGTCTGGTGACACGCCGACTGGCAGAGTGCTATGAAATCGGCCGTGGTGTGGCAAAATCCAGCGAGACATCTGACTTTTACTTGCGCGTCTCCACTGCACTCTTAACGGACCACACTGAGGCGTCACCAGTGATGGGGTTGGGAAGCAGCATGAGCGGGGTGGTTGCGGGGCTTTCGCAAGCCGTTGCAGCGAAGCTGAGCGCAAAGTTGCAGTCGTTACGGGTAAGAAAAGCGGGTTCGATGACGTACAACTACGCCGAAGCTGCAAACCCGGACGATTCTATTAAAAGCACGGTGCGGGCGCCCCTCTCGATGCAAGGAGGCCGGCCACGCCGTGCAACCCTCGAAAGTCGTTCGGAGTATCCAATCATGGAGAGCAGGCTCACACCGGCGTCCGCCAGCCAAGATAACACGTTGACTTACCAACCGAGATCATTGCATAGACCGTCCGCAGTTTTGTCTCCCAAGGCCCACAATTCAAGTGATAGTCAACAAATACCGCTCTTCATTGCGACTCAGTCAGCAGGACCGGCCACAGCTGCGGTGCCATATCCATACTTATCGCCCCCTTCACTCTCGTCATCAATCCTTCGCACCGGGCAAGCGGGTACGACGACGCACGATGACCCATGGGTCGCTGCGGTTTCAGGCGATACTGGAACCGGAGGAAGCTACGGGAGCGGCGGGACAGGGTTTGGTTTTTGGAACTATGGGAGACGACCGGCATTTTCCCTACTGAAAGGGAGAACGACAATGCCGTCATCCTAGTCTTTCAACTCTGTGTTTGTCTCTCTCTCTCTCCCTCTTTCCCTCTTTCTTTCTATCTATCTATTTTTCCTTCTGCAAAAGAACATTGGAGGCCTCGGGGCTTGTACTTCTCGTCTTAGTTGCTTTTACGCTTCCAATTCTATTTTCACTTTCTGGATAGCCTTTTCTGATTCTTGCTTTTCGCTTTGTTCCTGCACTGTAATGCGACTGTAGATTCGTTTCGGGATAGCGAGAGAAAGGTGGGCGTGAGACCCTATCTTTAATCCATCAAATTTAATAGAATGGCTTTTTAACACTCCTAACGCTCGAAGGAGAGCCCAACCCTTTGTCCTGCTGTTGTGAGTGAGTTGTGTGGTCAGGAGTGCAATGCAATCCGTCGGTTGGCCGTCGGTTGGTCTGGCGCATGCTCTGCTGCTGGTGTTTCCGGGTGGGAGCATCCAGATTGCAGCCTTTTGACCCATGATATTCAACTACCTACTCTCGTCCTTGTCACTTGCTAAAGCCCCTGTTACCCCCTTTTCTCTTCATTCGCAGTTGTGAGCACGGTCAGGAGTGCCCTTCTGTTTCCCCTCACACTGCAAGTCGACATGGTTTCCCCTTTTGCCATTGGCATGATTGCGTGTATCTTTGTGGCTCTTCATTCTTTGTATTGATTACCCTGTTTGACTTATGAGTCTGCATACTGTTAGGCAGGACTGTGGGGGACCTGTCCCATCCCTCAAGTGAATTATTGTTTCCAATACAATCATCACTCCTCTCAGTTCCTTGTCTGCCTTCTCCTGTCCTGCCCTGTTCCTGACACGTCACCTCCAATAAACGCCATCTCTAAGCATTATATATGTTTCCTGTTATCCTTCCTTCTTTCAGCAGTTTTCAAAAGGCTGAGACTCAAAACATTGACATGGTCTTAAACAATCGTTAACGGGAGTGGCTGGACTGTGGCTGGTTTTACGAGTGGAGAGATATACTAGTACCATGTGTTTTGAAGGACTTGTTGTCACCTTTCTTTGCCCAACTGACTCTTAACCCTAAGCTTTTTCAAAACTGTTGTAACGGAAGCCTGCGAGGTCCTCCCCAATCCTGGCCTGATACTAAAAATTGAGTTCAGTCCTTCACACAAGTGGCCCATGTATGACAGCCCACACGTTCACAATGTGTAACTTGGTATGCCGTCAATGACGGAATGCAGATACAATGCTATTGTTCACTGACGCGACGATATAGTGAACTGACGTGGGGGTGGTTGATGTATTTCACATTCAACGATACCCCGACAGGAATGAGATCGTGGATGTGTGAGTCGAACAGTCAGACTTGGCTGCAGTTCCCGCCTCTGCTGGATGCTGGAGCAAGATTCCACTAAAGCTCTCATGGGTTGGCCTTCCTGAGCCGCTTGCGGAATCCCTGTGATAATGCGGAAAATCCTGTTTTCCCGCCCTTTGTAACACTGGTTGTCTTTTTCTTTTCTTTCTTTTTTTTCTGTTTAATTTGGTTTTCACAGATGGATATCATTCGCAGGGTTGTCTCCTCCTCGTCGTCATCGTGCGGGAATAACAGCTCCGGTGTTGCCCCTCCTCCCGCCGACCACAGCCGCAGCAAGGCCTCATCTTCTTACGGAGGCTCCAGCGGCAGACGAAGCAGGAGCAGGAGCAGGAGCAGGAGCAAGCGGAGCAGGGGCAGGAGCAGGAGTAGGAACAGGAGCAGGAGCACGAGCACCAGCAGCCCTGCAGCCTCGCCCGCCCCTGTGGCAACGCCGCTTTCGCCTGAAATTCTCATTCACATCTTTCTCTTTCTGGCGCCGTCTTTCAAGGACATCGTGGCCGCCTCGGCGACCTGTCGCTCCTGGAACCGCATTGCTGAGTACGAGCTCGTTTGGCGCTCCGTTTGCGCTCTTTATGAAGTCGATCTTCGGAGGGACGAGACCCTGTCTGCGCCGCCGCTCGTGCGGCCGGCGCCACCTTCGTCCTCTGGTATGATAGTGGACAGCATCCCCAGTAGCAGCAATCGCGAAGAGTACGAACATCCCAAGGAATTGTTCAAATCACACGTCGCACTGTACGGCCTTCATGCGGTCCGGGACTATGCTGTTATCAGGCGTACGAGCAGACGGCTCGCAACTGTTCTTCCCGAGACAAACTGGTTGGCTCTCTCCATTCCCGGCCCGTGGCGTACTAGCAATGCCCACAACCCGCATTCATCCGCCCCCACGTCCTCCTCCACTTTAATATTGCCTTCAGGACCAGTTGGCGCCCCATCGTCCCTGCTCTCCGATGTTTCAGACGCTGCTGAGTCAGAGGAGGGATGGGCGGACGGTATTGATGACGACGACCACGCCCCGACCTGGTATCCTGACGCAGCAACGGCCTCCCACGCAGAGCTCCAGCTTGCCCTTTTTTTTCACCTTTTTTCGAATGGTCAGGACGGCTCATGGCGCTACTCCACGAGAATTACTGGGTTGGGGCTCTTCGGGACTTTTAACTGCTATCATCAGTTGTACTCAGCCTACTTGCTGCCAAGAAGTAAAGTTCGAAAGGCTCGGCTGAGGAGCCAGTTGTATTCGCGAGAGGTGAGCGCATCGCTTTGGTCGCATTCGATTGCAATTGTCTCTTCTCACTCGAATTCATCCCACCTCGCCACCCAATATGCAATGCAAAACCAGGGTCGAATCCCGTGGATTTGGCAGGTTATCAAATTTGCGGACTCAATTATGGCCGAGAGCTACGGGGTTGTAACTGAAGGTAGCGAAGAACTATTGGGTCACGTTGTGCGGTACGGGACGGTATCTGGAACCCACCGAATGGCGATTCCTCGTGGTCGTGTCCCATTCTTTGATCTAGGACCATTTGAGACCTTTTTGGAACGGTTTGTGACTGACATCGAGCAAGGCAACCGTCGGATAATCAGAAGTTGTGGCGTGCCGTCAGCGTTTGTTGAAGTAGGCCCAGGAACTTCGATCGCCGTTACGAATGGTGAGCCACAAGTTGAAGGCTGATGGGAGATCAGAGGGATGTGGCGCGGCTTCATGCCGTCGCGTCCTGTTCAAGAAGCGGAACTCGCCTGACCCTTCACGTCTCGTTTCGTCCACTCATTACTGCCCATTTCTGTCGTCAGGTGTCGAAATTGTGGTGTCGTCCTTCTTCCTTCTCGCGTCTGCCAAGCTTTGCTACAGAATTAGCATTACTTTCAAACCGGAGCTGTGCAGCTGGCCATCGGTTCAGCTAGCGAGACGTCGCTGGCTTTTCCGCAAGCAAAACGGCGGAGGCAGCAGGATAGAGGGAGACGGTGTGATCGGCCGGTACCCACTGCTTTCTGGTATACTTCTCACACTTCTCTCTTATCGCGATTTCTCACCAATCCTACTGTGCAATCTTAATTACTGTCTTTTTTCCCCCAGCCTCCGACCCGCACTTCGCCTACAGCAGTTACTCGGAAGGAGGGATGGTAGAAGCAGAAACGTCGAAGGACGCCTACGACGACGACGAGCTGACGCTGGACAACCCGATCGTCTCCATGGAAGGCGCGCTTATATTTGTGCCTGGATCCTTGAAGCATCCCCTTGGACCCGAATTTGCGGCTACCGTGGCTCGAGTGAACTTCGAACTGCCGCAAATTTCGTGGTGAAAATTGGTGAAATTTTGAAGTAGGCATAGTGTTAGTTTAGTAAATGGAAAGATATTGGTTAATAGTATTCGCCCCTTTTGTGAGAAAGTCAGCGATTGAGGAAACATGATTTGTGAAAGGATAAAATTCCCATTTGTTCCTCCAATGTCCAGTTTAGGAGTATCAAGGGTGTCATCAAAAACAACGCAGGTTTACCAAAACGTTGAGGTTGCTGCTTCGTACAGTATTGGATTGCGAAAAAAAGATTGTGGAGGTGTCACCCTCGGTCTCACCGATTCTCAATTTGCTGAAGGGGTTGGAAACGACACAGTTTGGTATCTTTATTGTTATTCGGTAGTGTGAGACTTTCTTCCCTTGACTCTAGATGTGCGGGTGGGGATTCCAAAGAAGACCGGGTTTCCACACATTTCGTTTTATTGGTTGTCTGTAATTTGAGTTACCCTTGGCGATCTTTACACAGGCTTCATGCAAGAATGTTTCGCATCAAAAACTTAAGTTCCGGTTGAAAAATGCCAGGGGAGGAATTATTAGCAAAGAAGAACAAATTCATCCATCCGAGAATAGAAATCAAAGAGGAACCTTTTGCATGCGATCCTTTGCCGACTCGTGAATGATTTTTTTGAAGTCGGGATCCTCATTCAAAAGCTTCTTAAGGTCAGCATTCTTCAAGGAGTAAGTGGAACAGGTGGGACTGCGGCAAGTGATCGTCGCCGTCCGCTTGACGTTTTCTAGGAGGGCGACTTCTCCAAAAAATGACCCCGGTCCCGAGCATTCGTCCACAACGTCACCAAACTGGTATTGACAGCCACAGAATAAGACGATAATTTGGGACTCAAAACAAGTAATTTGCATGCTTGTTTGCCCACCTCGGAAATGACATTCACGTCGCCCGCAGCGAGGAAGAACATGGCTTCTGCGTCGTCACCGCACTGAATAATCGTATCACCTTCGCGCCACATCTGGCGCTCCATGAGCAGGGCAAGCCGACTCAGCACACCGGCCCCAAGGCCTTTGAAAATTGAAAGCTGTGTGTATGTATGTGTGTGTGCGTGTTCGTGTTCGAGTGTTTGTGTTACTTTTTCGAAGCAGAATTCACCGCTTGCCAACTCACCCGACCAAGCGACTGCAGCGAGATCTCCAAATCAAGCTCATCGAAAGAGCCCATGGCTGACTTAGTCAGCTCGTCCAAGCCAGTATCTGGTGCAGCCAACGTGCCTGCAGCCCCCAAGGCCATGGTGTTGGCACCTCCATAGGCACCCACCCCGACGAGACCGCCTTGATTTTCGGTACTTGCGCCGCGCCGCTTCTTTATGAGCGCGTACCGCTCCTCTGCTGCGGCCTGAATTTCGCTCCAGAAGCGCGGGTATTGCGCGGCTACTTCGATCAAGACCTCTTTAGTCAGCTTGAAGAGTGTGTTGTCGGCTTTTTTGCCGGAGACGATCGAAGCTGTGCGATCCATCCCAAGGAGGACGCCGACTTCGCCGAAAAAGGCTCCGGCCTCCATTTGGGCGTGAACGAGACCCGTTTCACCCACGACGATGTAGTCTCCAGAAAGGATGAAGCAGATTGAGTCCGCTGGAGTGTTTATGGCAAAAACCGCAGTGTTTGGTGGGTGAGTTTCACAAATAGCCTTGGAGGCAAGCTTGTCAATGAAGGCGTCTTCCGCATCGGTAAAAAGTGGAAGCTTTGGGTGGAACGCGCCGAAGCATTAGTACATTCAGAGCAGTTGGAGGTAACGCGGAGATTTGATTTCGCAAATAGGGGCCATTCATCAAGAAATATGGCCCACCTTTTTAACTTCCCTATGCGCGATCAGACGGAAAAACTCTGCTCCAAAGTCGGCAAGCTCTACTTTGTATCGTCGCATCGTTGGGGCCGACCACCACGATTGTTCTTCTTTAATATATGTCTGTAGTGCTGTACCCAATTCTTTGTTCCGCTTGCTGAGATCTTCCAGGCCTTCCCTCGTGAGAACTACCAAGGAACAATCCGTTTTGGCATTTATCGAAGCCGTTCGTTCAAATTCGTTGACTAATGGTTCCGTGTAAAGTGTTGTTTTTTTGGTTTTTTTTCTTTGTGTCAGCTCCTTCTCCCACCTAAGGTTCACGAATCAGGAAATATCAGAGACTCACATAGACCGAGCTCCCCAAAGTAGGAGATGGGCTTGAGAAAAGCGATATCTCTCTCTCCGTTCCGTATAGTTACCCGTCCCGAAGCGAGGAAATAGATCTCATTTGCCTTATCTCCTTTCTTTATTATGTCTTGGCCAGCTGTTTTTGTTTGCTCGACGCACAACGCGGCCAACTGATCCAAAACGTGACCCGCAAGCTTGGCGAACAACGGGAAACTTTTCAAGACCTCAACGAGAGGTTGCTGCGCGGAAAGGACTTCGGAAAGCGAGAGGGTGGACTGGTTACTTTTTCTATATACGCTCGACGGAATGGCAAGCAGCTTCTCCGTGCTTCCTGTGCGATTAACTTCGTGGTCGCTCGCACGAGGGCTCTCGCCGATGAGCGAAATTGTGACGACGTTGGCGTTGGAGCCGGGGGTTGGCGTACGGTGAACTGGACCGGCGGTACCCTCTGCCGTCGTCAGGGAGGCCGAGTTTGCAGCTCGGGAGTGGTTTGCGAGCTTGCCAGCTTCCGGCGTTACAAGCCTGGCGATGCTGTTTGCAGCAAGAACCTCGTCGGCTCGGAGAACTGTTTCTGTGGAGTCCTCCATGAGCTCGCGAAGACGCTGCTCCAGCTCGTGGTGGTGACCAATCACCTTTCGCAGTTCACGCACGCACTGCTCGAGGGCCTTGATGCGACTCTGGCATGAAGCGTTTTCCCGGAGAAGGGTGGAGTTTTCTTCGCGTAGTTTGGCGACCTCGTTGGGCAGAGATGGTAGAGCGGTGGAAACAGTCTCACTTCGGTCGCTCATGGCGGTGTGAGGTGACTGAGGAACGCGTGCGTGACCTTTGTTGATGACGTGTTTCCCGTAAGAGAAATAAAACCTTTATAATGAGAAATAGAAACAGAGCGACTCTCTCTCAGAATAGAGAGAGAGAGAGAGGAGAGAGAGAGGAGAGAGAGAGAGAGAGGAGAGAGAGGAGAGAGAGGGAGAGAGAGAGGAGAGAGATGAGAGAGAGAGGAGAGAGAGATGAGAGAGAGAGAGAGAGAGAGAGAGAGAGAGAGAGAGGAGAGAGAGAGAGCGAGAGATATGCAACCATCACCACCTGCGTCCATGCATGGAAGCAGCAACCAGAAAGGAACTGTCCTTCGCGTTCGAACTGGGTTCGACCTGATTGTTGCTGATTTCGCTGACAAGCGCGCACTGTCGGTTCAGGGCAAACTTGTCGACCGCCATGGAGACAAGGCCACCAAGAGTATTGGGAAGTTAAACCATTACGGGGGCCTAGTGCTGTGTATCCAAGAATACTAACAGTTCACGCTGAGTCAGGTGATTTGCCTCCTCTGGGACTCTTTGAGACCCTATCTGAAGCTAGATTATTGCTCTGTTTACTAGAGCCCACTTGCTGGCGAAAAGCATTATTCTACCAAACGCCAACAAGCACCGCTGAAGCCTAAGCTTTATTTCTGGTTTCTGGTCACTCGACCACTGGCAGTCCGAGCTCCTTGTGATCTTAGGGGACACCGGGACAGCGACGGTAATGCTACTCGATGGAGACTTAGACACCAGCGTCTGTTGACAAGAGTTTGAACAGACTTTCGGAAGCTACTACAGCAATCAAGCACCGAGATCCCAAACAGAACTTATTTTAGGTCTCGCGCCGGCATCCAACGTGATACGCACACATCCAACACATGCCCATCACGCCCAGTTGAGGTCGGCTTTTTTCTATCTGAGGAAACCGAACTACTAAGAGACTTCTGACTGGAGTTGCTGCTGATTCTCCTCGTCCGCAAGCTTATTTGGCCCACTCCGCGAATCCAGTTGGTCATCAACCCAACCAAGTCCTCGAGAATGGCTATCCAGAACCTATAAGACGAGGAAACAGTGGCAAGGACAACTGTCTTAATGAAAGTGAGGGAAATTTGTCCATTAGTCTCTCAATCAAACATGCAGCGCTTCGTATCTGGTACCTTTTTCGCCCTTGAATTCACCCGGTTGATGCCAAGGACGTGAGACCATGTCAAAGATCTTTGCCCCAATGATGTTTTGGGCTGACGGGGAACAATAACGACTGCGTAGCTGTTTTCCGTAAGGTTCCGATGTTCAGACAGGGGTGGGAGCGAAGTTTTCAGTATTTAAAGGGAGTGGAGTGTCTTACTCAGCATGAACTAAGCTCGGATGCTCACGGTAGAGAACTGGGATAGAGTCAGATTATGGTACGTAGGCCGATCTGCGCAATGGTGATAGGGCGTGGGGTGGTGGGAGACGAGGCATTGGCAGCTTTGGGGGAGAAGTGGGACGTTTAAGAGAAGCAGTTCGCACCAAGCTCCGCGCCAAACTTGACGCCATCGCGAACCAGCCAACCCTCGCGCTTGTACGCAGCGGCAACTGCCTCCCGCGTCCTCGTCAGCTCCCGTTCAGCCATCCTTGTCATCATCCTTGTCAATTTGTCCTTGTCTGTCTTCCGGGACCCCACTGCTATCGATCTCCATCCATCACAGACAGCACTGTGATTGTTTGTTTACACCAACAGGCATGGTGAAGGTCCAGCTTGCCTTTCGAAACAAATCGGAGGCCGCCCCCTCGGCCGTCGTCGGCACCGGCAACTTTGACGGATGGTCGCAGTCCACGACGCTTTCGCAATCCCAAC
The DNA here is from genome assembly GCA_025765615.1 of Zopfochytrium polystomum. Lineage (NCBI taxonomy): Eukaryota > Fungi > Chytridiomycota > Chytridiomycetes > Chytridiales > Chytridiaceae > Zopfochytrium > Zopfochytrium polystomum. The sequence goes on along the minus strand of JAIVFJ010000189.1, from coordinate 80,376 downwards.
AGGACCCCTCCCTCTACGTGGGTTTTGGCCGCTTCTTTCTGACAAAGCACTTCCTTCCTAACTCGTGCCCCAGTTATGCGACATTGACGTTGGCATGAGCCCCGGAGACAAACTGGTTTATAAGGTACCAGGCTGTTCGAGCGTTTTCTTCTACTTTGCTTTCTCTCTTGTTAAGTGCGCTTTGTACAGTTCGTTGTGGATGGGGTTTGGCAACATGACCCATCGCTGCCTTCAGAGGTGGATGACGGCGGCAACCTGAACAACTTCCTTGTCATCCCCGAGCCCGCCATCGTCCAAGCGGACAATCCAGCGTCCAGTTCGGAATCTTCTCCAGCTCCAGAATCAACCCTCACATCTTTGGAGAACGTACTTGACGAATCAGAAGGTTCTCCAGGACCAGACTCAGCCGTCACTGCCACGACATACTCCACCACTGCAACTGCTGAACGCACAATTGCAGCAATTGCTAGTGATCCTCTGGAGGCATCCGCGCCTGTGGACGAGGCTAAAGAGGGCGGTACTCAAGCTGCGCCGTCCATTCAGGACGAGAAGTCGGACGAAACGGCTTCGCACCCTTTGGAAAAGGCCAGCGAATTGGAGACCAAACATGAAGGAGAACATCCACCAAACAGTGTTGAACCGTCGAAGGTCATGAACGAAGCGGTCGAACGGAAAATGGATGGCACGGAGTCCGAAAGCACGAAGTTGCCGTCCGATGGGAAATCCGTTGTCGAGACTGCGAACGTTGTTCTGGACGTTGAATCCGTATCTGTTCGACCTATTTCTGAACCACCTACTGGTGCGGAGAGCATCATCGACACAACATCGGAACCAACTATAAGTGAGATGTTGAAAGTTGAAGAAACGGCGGCCGTTTTCACGGCAAGCTCTAGCGCCGAACAAGCTAATGCGGAGAGCGTCGATAATCGCGTGGAGAAAAACGATTCAGTCCAGAAAGGGGATGTTGAGAAATGGGATGAAACGACTGCGGCTTTTCCTGTTGTTGGCGCAGCGGTTGATTCGAAAGTCGACCTAGTCGATGAGATCCTAGATTCGAATGGCACTGTTCTTGCCACTGCCGGGGAAGGAAGTGCAGCCACGGTGACAGCGAATGACTTTGTTGTCACTGCAGCGGAAGAAAGTGCAGCCGCGGTGACAGCGGTCACTGCTTTCTCAGCACAAACCGACAAGGATGTGATTGCTCATGCCGACTGCACTCCACCGGTTGCTCCAGCTCCCTCCTCCGTTTCGGCGACACCAGCGACTGTCCCATCACGGCTTTCTTCCTCTGGTCGATCTGCCACAGCGTCTGGTCTTGCACCAGCCTCCGGCGCCAGCTCCAATTCCAAGCGGAGGAGCGCCGCACCACGGAAGAGCAGGACTGTGGCGTCTCTGGACACAGGAGCAGAGGCATCCAAGAAGGACAAGAAGTGCGTAGTAATGTAGCCGTCCTATCAGCTATTGCTCGCCCTATACTTCACTTTTGTTAACAGCTTCTCGGTCATCTGCCTTTTTTTTTTTCTTCCCCTCTTCGTCATTCGAGCGAGAACGACCAACCAGAAAGCCAAAGGGGAAAACAGAAATTAGAGAAAAAAACTTGACTTGTTGCCCTCCTCCTACATTAATTACCCTCGTGCTCAGGCATGACTGTCAAGAAGGAGGGTACCAATTCGATCTTACCAACAAACTGCGCACGTGCGGCTTGCCCATTCCATGGGACGCAACAACGCTGCTGCTGAAATGTTTATGCCTCGTTCATGTGTGACTGACTGCATGAATGAAGGATGCTGCTCTGATGCAGTCCATCACCGCAATCAAGGGAAATGCAAAGGTTGAAGGATGAGTGGGTGATGGTCAGATCCAAACAAAGCATGCAATTGAGATGACCTGCTGTGCCCACGCTGCGTATGAAGCGCATATGCAGTCTTGGACATACGCATCCAACGAGCTGCGATGGTCCGCCTAGGGCAGGAGCCCGTCCTAAGAATTCCAACCTCCGTAATGTTATTTGAGCTTAAGCAGCCTCGTTTTGAGCGATTCTGCTTTTTCAACTTCGCATTTTCGAGCTTCTAAAATCTATTCCCGCATTCCTTCGCATTCCTACGCTTCCCTGAATTATTTCTGAATTTTCCCGAATTTTCCTGAGCTGTTTTAGAATTTTCTCAAACTCCTACACGCCACGTAGGGTTTGAGTCTGAAAGAATTTGCTATGTTGGCTGATTGAAGGATTGGGCTGCTATGATGATGGGTGGAGTACACAACTGAAGGTGGTGGTGGTGGGAGGTTGATCTTGGCTTTTGTCAGTCTCATGTTTGTCTTCATACAAAACTGTTACAAGGACCATCACTTGCAAAATGCTGCAAGTCATCCTTGCAGAGGAGTATCAGGTCAAAGCTCCTGCACACTGCTACTAACATACACCACTGTGAGGACAACAGGCTGTCAAGCCTGTGACCTCAAATAAAAGAGTGTATACCAACTTTTTCACTGATAATTGTGAAGATTATCCACCTGTCTCAAAGCATGTTATACACGCATTCAGCTTGGACTCCGCTGTATGTATTATATTATTTTTTTATTATTGGTTGTCCACATAAGCCACCGACTGACACTTGTTGTCACGCCTACGTCACCTGCCACTATTATTATTTGTGCTATTATTATTATTATTATTCTGTTCAACAGCTGCAGACAGAGTGACTCAGTGTTTGCTCAACTGCTGGCATAGGGCTTCCTTGCTCAGTGGTTAGAGCGCTCCCTTCAATTGGGAAGGTACCAAGTTTGAGACATGCTGACTGTTGGGCTGCAAAGTCCACCATGTCTAGCTAATAACTCCTCACTCTTAGGACTGAACCACTTCTTTGGGAGAAGTGCAAAGTCCAGATGCCCAGCTACCATGATGTAATGCCTCATATGAGTGGTATGAGAAGACAGGGCTTTTCTTTCTCTTTCTGTTGATGATTTTTACTTATTTTTTCAATCAGTATTTTCCTTTGTTTTGGCTCTTTTTCTTGTTTTATCTTTATTTAATTGTTTGTTTACTGTCTCTCTTTGTGTGTCTTCCTTTCTTTCTGTGGCTATGGTGAGTGTCTTCTTGTCTGCACCAATCATTTCTCGCCAGTTCCTCCACCCCCCCCCCCCCCTCCACTCTGCTCTGGTGGCTGTCTGCCAAGAAATGGCACCATGATTCTCTGAGCTGTCTCTTTTTGTTGATGGCTCAGCCCCATTTGGTGAATCACCCACCCATTCTGTTCTTTACTGTTTTATTTATTGTTTTGTTGTTTTGTATGTGTTTTCCCTCCTTTTTCCTCTCCTCCCTGTGATTCCAACCCTCTCCTATTTAAACTGCTGCCCCCCCTTCTTGTTGACTGTGAGAACTGTACCTGAAGTCCCTTGCCTGCCCTTTTCTTTCTGACTGTGTGTATGAGCTGGGGGTTGCAGTCCCATGGTGAGTGACAGGAGGTTGAAGTCCTCTTGGCCATCATGGCAGTGTGCTGGGTTCAATCCCCAGTGCACCTCACCATTTCTGCATGCTGCTTGGGTTGGACTGGGTAGGAGCCACTTGGTGATGTGGTGGTGCCTCTAGGTTCCTGTCAATACATCTAATCAAATCCAGGTCTCTCAAGGTGATATGAATGAGCTGGCTGGTCAGGTACTGCTGCAGGAATGGTCTCTCAGTGTTATGAATCACCCTCTGGAACCCTCTGGAACCTTCTAGAACATTCCTTCATGGAACCTTGTGGAACCTTCTGGAACCTTCTTTGCTTTCCTGACTTGTCTTGTTGTCATTGGTATCATTGGTATCATTGTATTACTAATTGCTCTTTCTGGAACTTTCTTTGAGTCTTGACAAGGAACACTCTCAAAAGGTTTAAAAGGGGTATGGGGGACCTGTCCCATCCCTCAAGTGAATTATTGTTTCCAATACAATCATCACTCCTCTCAGTTCCTTGTCTGCCTTGTCCCGTCCTGCCCTGTTCCTGACACTCAGGTATGCCCCCATCTCCCTGTGTGTTGGCTCCTGTGGCCTCTGGTGGGGCTGGTCTTCACTGGGTTCAGACCCTCTTTCTCTCAGATTAATGCCTGTGATGTCATGGTGCCACACTTGTGTGTGGGAGTGGGTTTTAACCTTCCTTGCTTCTAAGACAGGAGATTCCTTTGGCCTGGTGAGGCAGATGTCTGTGTCCTAGTAGGATGAAGCAAGAAGAGTCCCACTGTCTCTCACCCTGTGTGCCCCCTCCTTGGATTGAGTTGGAACCTCTCTTGGGAGTGAGACAAGATGTGTCTGGTTCTGTTAAGTGGAAACCAGTTCTGGTTTGGTCCAACAGGCATCTCTGCACACTAACTGTTCCTTGTGTTTGCCCTTTGTGTCCAACCCCCTCCAACTTAGGCTTGTCTTTGGCAGAGAGGGAGCTGGTGCTCCAAGGTGGTGGCTCCAACAGGTTGGGACCTGGCCACTTTCCTCCCCACTCTCTTGCCTTCCCCCTTGGCTTCTGCCATGGGAAGGAGCTGGCACAGAATGGTCGGTGCTGCCTTAGGCGCCCCCTTTGTTGCCCTAAGTCTCATTCCTTACCGAGTGATTCGGTCCCTTTGGCTTTGCCATTGGGGTTTCTCTGTGTCTTGGACCAAAGGCATTTTGCACTTTCTTTGTGATTGTGCCACCATTGTCACACTTTTCTTATGTTTCCCTTTTAGATGTGTGAGAGCTGCTCTGTTTTGTGTTTAAAGAGTTTCTTTTGTGTTTGATGATGGGCTTTAGTAGACTCTAAATACATTTTCCTTTTGGTGACCCCTAGACACCTTTTGCCCCTTTTCATTAGATAGGATTGGTATTTAGGCCATTGCTCTATTTCCACCTCCAGCCCAGGGTGAGGAGATTTAGAGAGCACAGTCTAACACCACTCCTCAGCAAGGACGAACTTACATCAACTGAACAAAACATCACCAACCTCCTTGTGAAGCCAATGTTCACATGGATCAATTCCCAGAACCAGCATAAGCAGTGGCAGCTGAACAACACCTTTCACAGAACTAGCACTAATTGAACATGAATGGTCCAGGTATGGCAGTGAAAGTGAATCGGATAATGATAAACAGCATGAAGTGTTGGAGGTGGCAGCACAACAGTACACCATGTTACTGCAATTAACACCATCTCCAGTTGGCCTTACCTACAAGCACTAAAGCTGAGGGACCAATCAGATGAGTGGGGGTGGTGACTGGCTCTGCAACTGCAGGCGCGCTCTCAGCTGGGAGTGATGTGGGTGGCGCAATTGAAGGCCCCAGGCCATACTGACCCTGTGGGAGCTAGTGTGGCGTAGGCCCAAGTCAGAAGGGATGGAAGCCTGTTTGGGGAGCCCATTCCATAAGGAACACCACCAGGGGAGATAGGTCCCTTGGTGCCTGATGTTACACACAGGGGAAAGTGCGGAAGGTAGGCTGTGGAGAGAGGAAGAAAGGACTCTCTGGCACAGGGTGTCCCAGGCTGCATTGTGCAGAAGGCTCACCTGCCAATGATTTCTCTATTTTCTTTATCTGCATTCTAATACTGACAAATACCTCTATAATTTTGCAAACTCCAACAAAGCCAACCTCTGAAGACAAAATAATCGCTGAAACACCCACTAGAGACTTACCACCAGAGCCTCAACCTACACATGTGCGCAAATCACCATGCAGTCCTACGCACAGCCCATCTCCAAAACATACTTGATCTGGACATTTATATTTGACCAGTGTCGAATGCCCAGACCTGGCAACACACCAAGGCCATGCGTGGAAAGTGGTCCAAAGAGTGGGTAGCAACAGAGCAGACAGAGATTGACGCCCTCAGAATGCTTGCAGCTTTCAAAGTCGTTGACCAACCCAAGAATGTCAATGTCTTGCACAACCAATGGGCCTACAAGGTCAAGCTTAGACCAGACAGCAGCATTGAGTGCTTTCATGCACGACTGGTGGCTAAGGGCTTTACACAGCATCATGGCATTGATTTCTGGAATACTCACTCTCCTGTTGTCTGCATCAATAGCCTACAATGGCTCCTTGCTATGACAGACTCAAATGGTTGGAACATGGCCATGATCAATTTTAGCAATGCCTACAAACTTGATGTTCCCATCTACATGGAGCAACCAGATGGCTACCATTATGATAACAAGGTCTGGCTTTTGCACAAAGCTGTCAATCATATCAAGCAAGTGGGACGTTGTTGGTATCAGGAACTCATTGGTTGTCTCCAGTCTGCTGGCTACCAACAAAGTGCAGCAGATCTGTGCATCCTCTTCAAGCACACAAAGGACAAGTTATTTTCATTACTATCAATGTTGATGATACTTTTTTCTTTGGGCATGCAGAGGAAATCACCTCCTCCATCGCTTTGCTAAAATCCTTCTATAAGCTCCGCAAACCAGGTCATATCAAGACTGTTCTGAATATGGAAGTTCATCAAATGCTGACTGCTTTTTTTTTTATTGTTACAGCACCAGAGAGCCAGGCAGGAAGAGAAAGTGCCATCAGCGGTGAACTGTAGTTGACCTAGTCAAGGTATCACCTCAGCAAACCCACCCCATGCACTTTGGACTTACAGGGTTGTCAGGTATCTCCACCGCATATAAAAGATAGTAACAAAGAAGAGGGAATGGGAAGGATTGGTGGTTGAAGAGAGGTTGTAGTTGTAAATGGAATGGTTGAGGGACAAAGTTCTCAAAGATGGAGTTGAAGGGATCAAGAAAGAGTAATAGTCAGAGGAGCAAGAGCCAGTGGGGATATCAAGGACAAGAGTTGTGGTCAGAAGGGTGAGAGCCCAAATGGAAGTTCAAAAGTAAACAAATATGCGTTGTGATAGTAGTCAGTATAGGCAAAGCCTGAGTCAGAGTTCCCAAACGGGAAGGTTGGAGGAGCATCAAGGGTTATAGTCAGAGGGGCAAAAGCCAGGTAAATGAATAAGTTGTTGTGAGTGAGGTTTCAAGGGATAGGAAGCGGCAAGTCGAGGGCTGGGAGAGCAGTGGCCCCATAGAGGCAAAATCATAAAAGATAGTGATAAAGAAGAAGGAATTGGGAAGATGACTGAGAGATTTGGTGGTTGAAGAGAAGTAGTAGTTGTAACTGGAGAGGTGAAGGGGCAATGTTCTCAAAGAGAAAGTTGAAGAGATAAAGAGTGAGTAATATACGTTGCAATAGTAGTCAAAGTAGGCAAAGCCTGAGTCAGAGGTCCCAAAAAAAGGGAAGGTTGGAGAAGGCAGCATCAAGGGTTATAGTCAGAGGGGCAAAAGCCAGGTAAAAAAAGGACAGTAGGGTTAGAACCAAACGTGAAGGATAACAGGCCAAGCAAACATTCTGAGAGGCAAATCTTGAATGTAAATGATCTGGAGATGGCCTATTTGCAGGAGCCCTTGTGATTATGTCAACGACAAGAGATGAGTGGGTCAATGAGGAACGCTGATGAAGGGGAGTTGTGATGGAGCGAAGGGGCAACACAAATGGCAGTGGGCCTTCTGAAGTGGCAAGATGGATGGTGATGGGAGGCTGCAAGGCTGCTGGGAGGGGTGGCACGGTGGCAATGAGGTGGAGGGGATCTGAGGATGACAGTCAGAAGGGAAAGAGCCAAGGGTAGATCATGTCCTAGATGCAGACAGCAAGGAGGTCGATTGGAAGAAATTTAACTGAAGCGAGAAGTGGCAGCGGATGTTTCGACGAGGCACGAGTGCTCAACGATGAGAAGTCAGATGGAAGTCAGATGGAAGTCAGATGGGTGCCGTGACCAAAGCCGCCGCTGCTGGCATTGCTCGACAACGACTGCCTGTGATGATTGGCAGTTGAGAACGGCAGGGTCTCAGAGCGGGCTGCAGCTGCGGCTGTGACAGCAGAGGACGAGGAAGCGGCGATGGACGCCGCGCAGCTGCAGGCCAAATAGGCGTCAGAGAAGGTAGGGGAGGCTGGGTGGGGCAAGCCGCTGGCCAGGGGCCGCTCCGAGACGAGGGGTGGCGGGAAGTTGCCGGCCGAGGAGGAGAAATCTGCAGCGGACGAGGCGGAGGAGGAGGAGAAGGCGAGGATCAAGTCGCGGAAGGACGAACCAGGGCGGGAGAGGATGGCTGCGACAGGGTCTGAGGTGGAGGTGGCGGGGATGGCCGAGCGAAGAAGGTAAGCTTGCGATGGGATGCGTTAGTGAGAGCGGCGGTGAGTGTTAGTTTTGGGTCTTTTGGTGTAAGCAGTGTGCAGGAGCTTTGACCTGATACTGCTCTGCAAAGATGACTTGCAGCATTTTGTAAGTAATGGTCCTTGTAACAGTTTTGTATAAAGACAGACACAAGACTGACAGAAGCCAAGCGCAACCTCCCACCACCACCACCTTCAGTACTGTACACCACAGCAGCCCAATCCATCAATCAGACAACATAGCGAATTCTTTCAGTGAGGTGGCGGTGAGCAGTCCAGTGTGTCAGTTGACAAGGTTTTTTTTGGTGAGGGTGATGATCACGATTCAGCGCAAGGATTGCAATGGTCCATCTGGAGGGTCAGCGCAAGGATCGTGATCTGGCGGGCAAGGCAGTGGAGACAAACAGCGATCGTGATCTGACTGTGGCGAAGTGGGAGAGGATGGCCAGGGTTGTGGCTGTGGCAGCGGCGAAGGCATCGAGGCTGCAAAGTCGGAGGCAGCAGCGCCAGGACAGCAATCGCGATGGTGAGGGCAGCAATCGCGAGTTAGCACGAAGATTGCAATTGCTGCGGTCTGTGGCAACTGAAGTCAAAGATCGCGAAAGTCCAGGTGGGGATACGGGAATAGACGCTGATTAGGCACTGGGTGCGAGTTCTGTGCAGAGATTCCAAGCTTGGCCACCAACGCACACACGCACAAGTCTGAGCACTGCCTGCACATGCGACGAGCCAATGCCATCTCAGCCAGACTCCAAGCGCAGCAGTTCACACCAGCTCAACCAAACCATGCTTCAGCATCAGCAACTGTGGCTGTACCACAAGCAACTCTTGTTCCTTTCTCTGGATTTCACCCTCAACCTGCTACAGGAGGGCCCTCTGTTTCTTCTTCTTCTCAAATAAACGGCCCCTCTTGCTTCTACTTCTTTGTGAGCACTGCAACAGTGAGTGTGTCACACACAGGCATAGCCTCTCTTCCGTACATGATCGATTCTGGAGCTGTACCCACAATGATCCCACAACTGGAGCAATTCACTGAGTACCAACAATTTGAAACCAAACACCATGCCCGCATAGCAGATGACCATGAATGCTGCATCAAAGGAATTGGATCTGTCACTCTCACTTTTCCTGGTCTTGATGTGGTGCTCTGCAATGCGTGTCATGTTCCATCACTCAAGGAACTGCTCCTCTCTGTGTCGCATGTCCTCCAAGATCCAACTGCTGGGATGCTATTCACTCAAGATTCTGTCTTTCTTCTTGAACTTGCTACCCTCGCATTTCAACACGGCATCAAGATTGGAAAATGACGTGACGGCCTTTACTTTCTCATCCCAGTCCAGCACCCAGCTGTGCAGAGGAAAATTTCAGTTGAGCTCATTGCCTACGCATCACCAGCAACTGCACGCGACCTATGGCACTGACGTTTTGGCCACATCCACTGAGAGCAAGTACGCGACACTCTCAAGTCTGGTGATGTCGACAGTGCTCCTGCTCCACCCCCAACAACACGCGAGCCTTGCCTAATTTGTGATATGGCAAAGATGCGCCAGCAACACCTCATAGCCAAACCTTGTTTTGATTTTGCCCCACTGCAGATGCTGTGTACCAACCAAACTGGAAAGATCAGTACACGTTCTCTTGACGGTTCCAACTACTTTGAAGTTATTGTCAACTACGCCACAGGCTATACTTGGGTCAACACTGTCGCTCGCCCAGCAGGCGTCACTCAAAGGATAATTGATTGCATTGATTTTGAAGAGCAACTCTTCCCCACTCGTCGAACACTATTTGTACGGGCAGACAACCTTGGTCTTAACACTCAGCAATTTGAGGCCTATTGTATCAACCATCAACTTCCCATTGTCTTTCAGCCTTCTGTCCCTTACGTCAAGGAGGGTGATGGTGTTGCAGACAATGCCATCAAGGTCATCACCCACATTGCTTCCTGTCTCCTGATCGAAGCCCAGCTTCCACGGTTCTTCTGGTCCTACGCAATATACCAAGGCCGAAAACCAACCTACGCCACCTTGGAATTTTTGGCTGCCTCATTGTCACACTCAACAATGAGTATACAGAACCTGCAAACTCACACAAGACCAAGTTTTCTCGTCGGGCCTCACTTGGACTCTTCTTGGGCTTCGACACAGACAGCGAGTCTATTGCCCTCAGCTACAACTTTACTGCACGGACCATTCTTCGGACACGCCACTATAACTTGCATGAGTATGTCTTTCCTGGCCTTGTCTGCAGTGACGCAAAGTTTCAATCTCTTAATTCTGGTTTCTTAACTTCTCTCTCTCTGACGATTTTACAGATTTTCCTGAAACTGACAACTCGCCTTCTTTCAAGCCTGTCGAGCCACCACTTGACTCTTACCATTGATTATCCAACTCTCCTCCTGGCAGTGCTCCCTCCTATTGTACTCGCCAGCCTCCAGGGGGGGACAGCCGCCATCATCATCAACAAACACCTCAGATCAACCTCCAACTCTCCCCCAAGATATGGAAGACAATAATAAAGATGACGACTATGGTTGGAACCATGACACATTTGCTGTCGTCCTGGGCGAAGATGAAGACAAACCTGAAGAGAGCCTAGCTCCTTTGGCAGACCACATAGCAGCATCCATCAACACTGAACCGGAACCTCAACTTCACTCTCTCATGGACAAGCACAAGGTCTGGGAATGGGCAGTTCTTCCTCCTGGCAAATGCGCAATGTTCTGCAAATGGGTTTATGCCTACAAGCTCGACCCCTTTGGCTGGCTGAAGCGATGGAAACCCCGTATTGTCGCATGTGGAAACACCCAACAAGAAGGCATCAACTACACAGACACCTTTTCTCCTGTCATCCAGAACCAGGCCATCTGACTGCTCATTGCAATCAGCCTCGCTTTTGACCTCAAGTACCACAGCATGGATGTCAACACAGCCTACCTGTATTCTTTCCTCAAAGAAGTCATCTACATGCACCCACCAAAAGGCCACAAGCGATTCACTCCAGGTGGAAAGAAACTATTCTGCAAACTCCTCAAGAGCCTCTATGGACTCCACCAATCTGGACGAAACTGGTTCCTGACCCTTCGCAAGTTCATTGTCAAGAAGCTCAGCTTCAATCAATCTCTTGCTGAGCCCTGCCTCTTCTTTCTAGTAGACCCTCAGCAGCAAACATTTGAAATCATCTTTGTCTTTGTCGACGACATCAATGTCATGGCCAACACCCCAGCTCTTGTTGCAAAAATTGAGGATGCTTTTCACACTGAGTACAGCATGTCCCTCAAGGAAACCACTGTCAGCCAAGTGATTCGCATCCACCTCAAGCACAACGCCAAAGGCATTTGGATGGGCCTAGACAGATACACCAGGACAATTCTCACTGGAAGCACATTGCCTCCTAGCCGTATTATCAGAGTTGCAACTCCCCACACAGCAGCCACTACCAATCCTTGAGGACAATTAATCTGCAATCGCGCTAGTGCTCAACGCTCTCACACATGCTCGTACAAAACACATTGACATACCTGCTCATTTCCTCTGACAAGGCATAGCAACTGGAGAGATCACCGTACACTATGTACCAACCAGCAACCAGATTGCAGGCATTCTCACAAACCACTCTCGACGTCTCAGCACCAGCAACTGACCTCACTACTTGCCTCCAACCCTGCTCCGACCTTTCGAACACCCTTTCTGTCGAAGCCTCTGACGCTTACGCACGCTTTGCATAACAGGTGCTACATCCATGGCCATTGTGCAGGGGGGTGTTAGGTGGAACTGACTGGTTAGCAGCAAGAGGCACAAGATGGACCCGAACCTATTGTGACTGGCAGTTATCATTCTCACGATGCCCATGGGAGAGCAAGCCACCACCAAAGCAGACCTGGGCACTGGCTTGCACGCACTGACAAATACTCCAAGTATCAAGTGGTACAAAAACCCGGTGTCAACAGTTTTCCTCCTCCTCTGCTCAAGCAGATAATATAGGAGAGGTTTTTACCCTGTGCTGGTCACGCTTGCCTAGCAACTATTACAGCATGCATATTATCATTATGTATCAATTATTCATAACAGAGTTTTTTCCTCTTTCTCTCCAAGTTGGGGAGAAGGACCACCCACAAACACATATCTCCACTTCATTCACTCCTTCCACTCACTCACTCAGAGTAGACTGTTTACACTTACCAAGCCACATGGACATGACATGGTTTTCGAAGGCTGAATCCTACTTGGACTTGTTGACTCACGCAAGTGACCAGCTGAACATAACAAGTTGATTGAGCATGTACAAGCAATTAGGACGAAATGCTGTGAAGGTCACTTTCTTCAGAAACGGACCAAGGACAAGGAGAAGATTGCAGCGCATGATGCACAAGGGTAAAGTAGTGGGTTAGGCCCCAGGGTGGGGCACCAGTTAGATTTTCATTTTGCTGTTTTGGGCATTCTTTTGCAGTACTCTCCTCAGCAGTGCCTTCCCTGATACGTTTCCTTTCCTTACCCTGCTATGGTTTTCCCAGATCAGTCAATTGGTTTGGGTTTTTCACCCAGGCAGTGGTGTTTTTTAATTCTCTCACTCAGGTTCTTTCTTTGAAGTAGTTTGCTTTTAAAGGGACTCCTTGTTGGATATGCCCTTATGGGGAAATACAAGAATCAATTGAAGGGGAAAAAAAACTTGACTTGTCTTGCCCCACCTGTGATCAATCACGAAAACGAAACAAATAGTAACAAAACCGGAACGAGAACGACCACCCACCCGTTCCGTTGCCGGCACCGACTGACCGACCGACCGAACGACTCTGATGGTGGTGGTGGCGCTGATGCATCACGCCGTCGTCGAAGCCGCCGCCGTTGTTGTTGGCCGCAGAAGCGGAGGCCTCCTTGTTGGCAATTCCTCCCGCCTGATCGCGCCCCGGTCTTTCGGCCACGCTCGTCGACTCCCGCCCTACCTGTTTGCCGCCGGGGCCGCCGCCGCGTCGCCGGCTCGAGCATTATCCACTGCCGCTCCGTCCGACGCTGTCGTAAGTCGCATGCTGGCCCTCATCGCGAACGCGGATGCTGCGTTCCGACGGCGAGCTGGGAGAACGAGAGAGCGAGAGAGAGAGGAGAGCGACATGGCAGCCCTTACTCACACGTTTCCCGGGCACCTCCAACCCTAGAACCGCTTTGTGAAAATCGTCGAAGTCGGACCCCGCGACGGCCTGCAGAACGAAAAAACGCTGGTCCCGACCACCACCAAAATCAACCTCATCAACGCGCTGTCCGCCACCGGTCTCTCCGCCATCGAAGCGACCGCGTTCGTCTCGCCAAAGTGGGTACCGCAAATGGCCGACAACGCGGACGTCCTCCGCGGCATCACCATGCTCCCCGGCGTGTCGTACCCCGTCCTCACTCCCAACGTCAAGGGCTTCCAGGCCGCCGTGGCCGCCGGCGCCCGGGAGGTCGCCGTGTTTGGCGCCGCGAGCGAGTCGTTCAGCAGAAAGAACATTAATGCGTCCATCAGCGAGAGTCTGAAGCGCTTCGAGGACGTTATGAAGGCTGCGCAAGTCGCCGGCGTGCCGGTCCGTGGGCAAGTATTGAGTCTGTTTCCGCTTGCCTTGTGTTTTAGTTTTTTTTTCTTCTTTCTCCGACTTACACAAGCGCGTCCTCGCAGTTACGTCTCATGCGTGCTGGGCTGCCCGTACGAGGGCCCCATCGCGCCCACGGCCGTCGCCCAAGTGTCCAAAACGCTGCTGGACATGGGCTGCTACGAGATCTCGCTCGGCGACACCATCGGCGTCGGAACGCCTGGATCCATGCTGAGGATGCTCGACGAGGTCGAAAAGGCCGTGCCCATTCAAAAGCTAGCGGTCCACTGCCACGACACGTACGGCCAGGCCCTGGCGAACATCTTTGCCGCGCTGCAGAGGGGCGTCAGGGTCGTTGACAGCTCCGTCGCGGGACTCGGTAAGTTGCTTTCCCCATCCCCACCATTTCCACACTGACGAACCCCCACCCCTTTCCCACAGGAGGATGCCCGTACGCCGAAGGCGCCACCGGGAACGCGGCGACCGAGGACGTTGTGTACATGTTGGACGGCAGCGGCTACGAGACGGGAGTCGACCTGGAAAAACTGGTGGCGGTCGGCCTTCAGATATCCGAGGATATGGGGAGAGCAACGAGCTCGCGTGCCGGGCTCGCGCTCCAGCGCAAGGTGAAGAAGGCAAAGGCAAACGCTAAATAGAACGTTTACATGAGAGAGGGGAATAAAAGACGCCTTATGTTTGAATCCACTCTGATCGCACCACCACAGTTGAATGTGAAGGCGTGCAGCTGCTGGATAAAGAGTGGGAGCAATGGCACTTTGAGATTGCCCCCCAAACAGCGACTGCTTTCGCGATTGTTCAATTACTGTTGTTTTTCTTCGAGGGCCAAAACCAAAAATGAGAGCGATCATTAAGAAGCGGTCAAGAAGCTGAAATGGTGGTGGGGAGACTGATATGCAAATGAGGCAATTCTCTTCCAACAGACCCGAAAGAAACCAAAAAAAAAAAAAAAAAAAAAAAAAAAAAAAAGAAAGAAAGAAAGAAAGAAAAAAGGACTGCAGACGTTCAAGAAGCTTTTGCAAACAACCAAGATGAGAGGCCCAAAAAAAAAAAAAAAGCAAGTTGCGGTAACGACTGAAAAAGGAAACAACTGAAAAGAGAATGGCGCAACAAACTTTGACACAGCTCGCATAGAAGTAACAAGGACAAAACTCACCCCCGCCTGGGAAGCGTAACGGGGCCTTCCTGGCCCTTCGCGTTCCCCGACCGACCGCCTTCACGTCGGGACAAGGATATCCACCTTCCGTTCAACCCGGTGGCCCCGCCCCCACCGCCGACGCTGTTTTCGCGCTTCCGTCGCACGATCGAAAACGACGCGCGCAGCGCCGGCCTCTCGCCCCCCGCCGGCGACGCACCGGGCTCGCCCGCCCCGCCGCCGAACCGGTCGCGTAAAGCTGTAAAAAGCGACCGCTTGCGCGCCGAGCCGTCCGCAGCGGCGCTCGACGGCCCGCTGCTGTCCGTGCTCGGCCGCGGCAGGCTCGGCGTCGTGCTGCTCGCAGTCGCCGGCCCCACCGAGCTCGCAAACGTCACTGTCTTGCCGCCCCCGCCGGTGCCGCCGGGGGCGGGTCCGGTGGTCACGAGGACGGACAGCCGAACGACGGGCCGCGCGCGCCGCGGCGGCGGCACGGGGATGTCCGCCCAGCTGTTTGCGCTCGCGGACAGCGGGGAGGCAATGGGAGCCGGCGACAGGGGCTGCCAGTCGGCGACGGTCGCGGGGCCGGCTGCGGCGGGGGCGGTGGCGGTCTCGGCGCCGTTGGTCTCTTGTGCCGTGGACTCGATGGGCGGCGAAGACGGCGTGGTCGGGGTAGTGGGGGATTGGGAAGTTGCAGATTCGGCAGAGGCGGCTGCGGTGGCAGGGGGGGTAGGGGCGGTGCTCGCCGGTGGAAGGTCTGGAGGAGGGATGCTAATTTCGCCTTTGACGAGCTGGGCGCCCGCACGCCTCGACGCTTCGCCGCGTGGAGGGGCAGAGGGTGTTGGCGCCGGAGGAGGTGCGTCGCTAGTGGATTCGTTCGTGTTCTGCTGGGCTGTGTCTAGATTGTCCAGAATGGATGGCGGTGCTGTGGCGTCCCCTGCCAGAGTTGGGGGAGTCCACTCCAGGACTAACTGCCCGAGAATCTCAACGTCATGGATTTTGCGGCGCGGAATCGCGTCGTCGACGTCTTCCCACTCTTCGTCGTCGTCCACGACAAGGATGTCGTCCACAATTTCTGGCGGTTCGGAATGCCTGCCGGCGACTGATTCACTCCACTGCGAGTCGGAGGAGGAGCCAACTGTGAACGTCCGCCGCCACGTTGCGATCTCAGCGTCGTTAAGCGATGACTCAATTGTCAGCATTGAATCACGAGCGTCGTCGTCCAAAAAGTTTTCCTGGAGACTTTCGAGGAGCCCGTTAAGACGTTTCACGACGCTTTTGTTCCGCAAAAGAGTGACTTTCCGGCCAAGTCCAACGCGATTATTTGGCGTCTTGTCGCCTTCCTGTTTGGCTGTTTCGCTTTCGTCAACTGAAGAGTCTAGAGGAACAGTGATAACCTCTCCACGAACAAATGCCTCCAGGATTTTCGGATCAAACGACTGTCTAGAATTGATCGGGACACTTGAATCTACTTGACCCAATCCACGGCGGCTGTTACTTCTTTTAACGCTAGTTTTGCGCGATATCGACAGTTTTGGTTGCAAACGGGGTGTGGGAGAGGCTAAAGATCGCGATATCGAGTGCTGGCGAAGCGGTGCCGCTTTTTTCTTGCGAGAACGAGGAACGGGAACCGGAACAGTGGCCGAGTCCACAAAGTCCGCTGACTCTAAAATTTCAGCAGGAGAAGTGTCGATGGGATTCGTTGATGAGGGTTGTCCCAATGGAACATTGGCAGTGGGAGCGTCCAGGTTTTGGGCAGCCTCCCACGCCTCGTCCAAGCGGTCAAACAGACGATTGATTGACGCCGACACTACCTCCTCGTTCGTCACGGAGTCATTGTCGTAGATAATCGAGAAACGGGATGAATCAATGGTTCTCTGCGTATACCTTCTCCGATAGGATCGCCAAACGTTATCCTCCGTTCTCTGAGAGTTAGTCCGTCGAAGACTGTCAATAGTCCGCAGAGAGTTTGAGCGCCAAAGACTATCCACCGTTCGCTGGGAGTCAGATCGCTTGAGGCTGTCCACTGTTCGCTGAGAGAACGAACGAGACAGGCCACCAACTTCCCGCCGCGATCGGGACCGGCTGAAGCCATTCGCATCTGGTTCGCCCTCCACATCCTCCATGGAGTCATATTCCTCATAGTCACCGTCTTCATCCTCATCAACGTCAGTCTCTTGCCACTCGCTGAAAACGGAGATGTGCCGCGCTCGAAGCCGATCCGCACCTGTCGACACCATTGACGCAACTGTATTCATGGTGTCCTTGCGTCGCACGACGCGTCCTATGACGGGCTTCCGACGAACCGTGAAGCGTCGAGACGAAGTTGGAGTTGGGGACCGGCTCATTCGACTTATTCTACTCGAACGGCTTGCTCGACTGATGGATCGTCCATAATCTGTGCGGCTCGGCACTCTGATAATAAGCGTTCCGTCGACTTCCAGCAAGTCGTCTCGATCAACCACGTCCGGTGAGAACACGACCGATGATCGTGGGCGAGACCTTGGTAAGCTTTCGTGCGTGTTCCTCTGTTCGGACAGCTCCTCTTCCGAAGATTTGCGACATAGCGGCAGCTCGCGGGGAACTTGCTTTTTTGCCCAAGTTGCTTTTGTCGAGAAGGCAGGTGGATTGATCGTGGCAGCCGTTGAAGCTGGAGGGGAGGCAACAGCAGGAGCAGTAGGCTCATCGCTTAAAGCGGCCTTCAAATCATCGCTGGTCAGTCCGTCGTTTGCTTGAACGGTAGGTGTGATAGGCGCAAAGGGTCCCCGGGCGACGGAAGGGCTCGTCTGGTTGGCCGCTGAGCGAGAGGCGATCGTGCTTGATGGTTTGTTCATGGTTTGGATGCGATTGCGTTTTGGCATCATCATTGTAAGAGGATCCACACTGCTAACCAGTCCATCTTGCGCGTACTTTTGGGCTAAAATTTGTCCTGGACTGGCGGCAGGAGGTTGAAGATGAGGTGCTGGAGGAGTCGCTGAGGCGAAAGATGGGGGTGAAGGAGGCGCTGAGCCGTTGGCTGTAAAATCTTCCGACGCACGCGTTTGGAGCGGCGAGTAAGCAGTCCCCGCAGGTGACAGGGTGGGTGAAGCGACGGAGCTCGGCGGTTGGGACCAGTGCATCTGCGAAGCGGCGGAAGAAGCCGTTGCTAGTGGTTGGCCGGGAGCAGGATGCGATCGTGAAGCAGACGGGCCAATAAGCACCGGTCGACCTGTGGGATTCAAGCCATTGGCCCCAACGTGTGGTTGAGAAGCGTACGCGATGGTTGAATGCGTTGACGCTGCAGATAGAGGGGGCGCCGTGGAGAGCGAGAGGGCGGAAGGAAAGAGATGCGCGGCTTTCTGGTGCTGATGCTGGAAAGGAGCTGAGGACAGTTGCGAGTTGACGGCAATTGGAAGTATCTGCTGAGGATGATGCAATTTACGATGATGGCCTTGAGGAAATTGCAGCAGCGGCTGCTGCTGCGAAGTGCTGTAATTATGGTGGAGCTGGTAGGATGATGCGTTTTGCGAATCGGGGGGTGGCGTCTGCAGCGAAGAATGGACTGGCAGTGGCGGGGGAAGCTGCAGTGGCATCGTCACCGAGACGGGGGACATTGTTGGAGTCGTTGGGGTAGCCAGCGACGGGGTTGTGGTGGAGGGCGTTGCGGAAGACGACGAAGACGAGGAAGACGGCAGAAGGGTCGACGACGCCAAGGGAGGCGGGAGCGACCTCAGGAACGACGGCGTCGTCGAGACGAAGGGGGGTGCCGAAGCCGACGAGGACGACGAGGACGACGACGACGACGACGACGACGACGCGGACGCCCGCGACATCATGGTGTGGTGGTTTGTGGGTGCGTGTGTGTGAGTGGTTGAAGTGGGATTGATTGATTGATGTGCGCCTTGATTGATTTGACAGTTTGTTTGTTGGTTTGTTGGTTTGTTTGTTTGCGTTTTTTTGCCTTTTTGTTTAATTTTTGTGTTTGTCTCTTTTTTTGCATTTTGTTTGCTCGTTGACAAATAAATTTCAACTTTCCAATTCCGGCAATTATTCTTTTTTCGTTTGTCTCTCTCTCGGTTTCTGTCTTTTTCCAAGTTCAATCAGATTTCTGAACAATGTTTTTCTTTTTTTTTGTTTTTGAGGTCTTTTCCGTGTGTTCCCAGCCCCGCTAGCCCAGCCCAGCAAAACAAACGAGAATGTTCTGCGGACTCTCTGCCTCTCTCTCTCTCTCACTCTCTTTCTCAGACTCCACACACACACACTCTGTCTGTCTCTCTGTCTCTCTCTTTCCTGGCCGGCCAGTCTCTCTCTCTCTCTCTCTCTCCCTCTCTCTTGTCTCTTTACCTCTGAATGCCCACCAAATGCATTGACCTGACCTGACTGGGTTGGCCGTTCTCGCCCCCCAATTGCCGTCAATTGACTGACTGCAAAGGCGGGCTGCGTGCGCGTCCAGTGCGCGTCCACCCTCTGCACGCGGTGCCGCACAGACGCACAGACGCACGCACACACGAACGTCTCAAAGTCTGTCTGTCTGTCTGTCTGGTCTATCTACTTACTAAAAAATACACGCTCGCCTGCAAAACCGAACCCGCAAACCAAAACGCTGCTCAGTTCCACCCCGTGGCGTGGCTGGCTCGCACGCACGTGCACACACACACACACACACACACACAACACACACAAGCAGCCGCATCTCTCTCTCTCTCTCTCTCTCTCTCTCTCTCTCTCTCTCTCTGCCTCTCTCTACCTCTCTCTGCCACTCTCTCTTTCGTTTTTCCGTCACAACATAGCTACTGGATCAATCTTCACTTTTGGAATGGTGGTCGTTCTGAAACGCGAACTGACCATGTCATCGCGAGCGAAAATATACATAAATGCCGTCAGCGACCAACATCGGCACCATCCCAGACGAGCTCCTCCTTCACATCCTCCGCCTCGCCGCAGCCGCAGAAACCACCCCGTTCACGTCATACCTCGCGCCCGCGCAGCCTGTTGGCCGACGACGATGGCATCCTCCTCCTCCTCCGACCGCCTCGTCGTCGTCATCCTCTTCAGGCGCTGCTGCATCAGCATCAACACGGGAAAAAACGCCCCGCAGCAACAACAGCGCCACCTCCGATCCCGCCGCCGCCTCAACCTAGATCGGGCTTCGCGTGGATGCAGGCCGAAGCGTCGCACGTGTCCGCAAGGTGGCGCAACCTAATCCGCCGCGATCCGCTGACAGTTTCCGTCTGCCTCGAGTTTGCGGATGCCGACGCCGCCGCCGCTTTCGGTGACAACCATCGTGCCGGCTGGGGCTCGGCCTGGGGTTTTGCCGGCGCAGGTGCCGCCGGCGATGGCGGAGGAGGGGGAGGATCAAGAGGAGGATACGTGGGAGGATTCATCACGGATGCGGCTGCTCGCTTCTGGATGGACCGAAAGGTGAGGGGACCCGTGCAACCATTCCCCGCTTCACCAAACGCTGGGTTGCTCACAGAAAATAGTTTTCGCGCACACATCGGTGCATGCTTCACGATGGCTCTCTGCTTCCCGCAAACGTCTTGTCAGTAAGAGCGCTCGTGCTCGATCCCAACCCGGAAGGCCTCTGCGAAGCGATCGCCTCGAAGGTTCCACCGACGCCATCACGCCCATTTCGGAACATGCAGTTTCACTGCATCCACTACCACAAACTTGCCTATCTTGGTAGGGCTCTTTTGTTTTCCAATTCTTTATTTGACAGCTGGCTCCCAGCAGCGTTTTTTCTGATCGGTTTTGGTTTTCTCTTTCTATAGACTCGGACATTCGAGCGTTGAACGCACTGGCGACTCGGGCGCGCATTCCCCACCTGAGCTGCATGCGTTGCCCGACCGACATCCTGTCCCGGCTCGACGAAGGCGTGCGCCGAAACCTCGAATTCGTTGCGCTTTCTGTAAAGTACGAGCCCGAAGCGGCGCCCACGTACGCGCTCGACCTCTCGCACCTGTACCCCGCCGACTTCCCCGCGCTCCGCCGCGTGGCGGTCCTCGCGCCGACGGCGGTCAACGCGAGCCTCCTGGCGTGCCTGTCGCGCTTCCCGCTGACCTCGCTGCGCGTCGAGCGCGTCACGTCGCCGTCCACCGTCGCGCTGCTCCTCGACTTTGCCGCGCGCCTGCCGACCCTGACCACGCTCGTCGCCGTGCGGCTCGATTGCGCCGCCGTCGACGCCCGCGCCGTCGTCGCGGGCCTCGCCCGGCTGCACGCCGTCAAAGGCCTGTACGCGTTCGCACCAGACTTTTGGGCAGCAGCCGCCGCAACCGCAGACGCCGACGCCGAAGCCGACGGCGCGCCGCCGCCACTCGCCGCCCCGCTCGCGTGGCGCGAGCTCGTCGTGTACCGCCTGGACCTCGCGGCGCTCGTCGCGGCCGCCCGCATCGGCCGTGTGCCGTACCTCCGCCGCGTCGAGATAAACTACTTTGTCATGAGCGTCAGCGCCACGTGGGCGTCCGTCGCGCGGACCGTGGTCGAGCTGGCCGAGGCGGCGCCGCGACTCGAGGAGATCAAGTTGGTCAACAACTACTTTACAAGGGAAGTCGCGGAGGACTGGGTGCGTCGATCGCTGCTGCCGCGGCTGATGGGCTTGGACTCGGACTCGGAATTGGAGGATGATGAGGATGAGGAGGATGACGAGGACGTCGACTACGACCAAATGCAGGAGGAGGGAGAGGCAACCGCTGTCGCGTTCGCCAGCATCCGGCTTTCTGATGATTTTGACAAAGGCAGTCGTGCAGGGGTCGCGCGCATCGCAGCAGAGGATCTTCGTCTCGAGTCGGAGGGTCCGCGAGAGCCATTCCTGCAACAGTCATTGGGAGTGCGACGACGACGGCGGGGGCGGCGGGTTCGCCGTCGGAGTGTCCGCTTGACGGTGAAGGTGCATCCGTGGGAGACGGCGCGGTCGTGTTGGTGGTTCAGCTCGGACGGCTCTTCGGGATGGATCGGCGATGGCACCCTGCAGAGCCGTGACTACCCGGTGTCGAGCGTGGCGTTGCGACGTATCCCGATGCCGTCAGCCGCCGGTGGTGGTGGTTTTGGAGTCGCGGCAAATGGACAGGGAGCGGGAGGTATTGGCGGGAGCGGGGGCGTCGGAGGAGGAGGAGGAGGAGTGGCCGGGTATGCTGGACGGCACGGACGAGGTCTCCGCGAGCCGGGAACGCTACGCTGGTGAGAAAGGGTTGTATGCCATAATTAAATTGTGCGATTAATACTTATACACCGCAAATCAACCTGGTCGGCTAATCCGAGAAGTTTTGTTGAAAAAACTGGAAAACGGGGAAGAGCATCACAGAAGGAGAAACCTGGTCAGACCCGCTCGGATAGGCGTGGATAGCTATCTAAGAATTTCGGATCGTTTTCAGATAAAGCCAGATTTTTCTTGATGGAGCGGAGATATCCGACCCAATCTGACCCAATCCGACTGAATCAGGTGGGAAATCTATTTTGTGATAGCCGCACGCTTCACCAAAAAGACACCCCTAAACCAAAGTATTGCCAGCAGAGCAGTGCGAGAGAAGGATACAGAAGACAAGACGCAGACTAGCTAAGGCCTGTTTGTATGTCATTGGAAAAGGGGGCAGATCTCGTGAGTTCATCTTCTCAGTGGGAAAAACAGTTGGTTCTTCAGTTGCAGAAGCCAAACAGACTTTCTTTTCGAGATACGTTGTGCAAAAATCAGCATGCGAGATTCTTCTACGTTGAATCTCCTGTGTCGGTCGGCCCAGGGTGCTTTTCAAAGCTTTGTCCCGCTCAGTCTGACCATCTTGGTCAAAAACCAAACAAAAAAATGAAAAAAGCCAATCTTGTTTTCGCTCAGTCTTTGCTCTCGCACCGCTGCGCCGACTCGGCTGGTGGGTGCTTGGCGCCTTCAGCGCCATGGCGGCCTCACAGCTGCTTTCGGGGTGTCCGAGGTCCCCTCATTCTGATGGTTTCCCTTGCTCCCCTCACAGAGGAAGGATAGGTTACGGTCATCCTTCGCCGTCGTCCCCCACAACGGCGGCCTGACTTGCTTTGCAGTCTCTCTGTGCTGTGTCTAGCCTACGATGGAGGTGGGTACACTCATCCCTCGCTTGCATGACTGAAGACTGACTCTCCAATAGGATTGTCGTCCACCGTACCTTCGAACATCGAGGGCCATCAAGCGCGCCCAGCTCGAAGTGCCAATCCAGCCCCTCTGCGACCTCCCAGGTGCGCGAGAGGGTTTGTTTGCGGATCACAGTCGCCTCGCAGGTGGGGCTGGCCAAGCAGCGCCCCGCCATGCGAACCAAGCAGCAGCCGCCGTTGCGGCAGCTGACGGGGAGGACGCCGAATGGTACGACGCTCCTCCCAGGGACAAGGCCGACCCTATGGAGGATGAAGAGGTGGACATTCGCTACATCCGCGAGTCTGACGACGTTGCAGACCTCTTCACCGAGGGAGTCTTTGATCTGCACTTCGCCACCCATGACCTGGAGCGCCTGCGCAAGGCCTTTCCCAGGTGGGAACAGGTTCACGCAGTGGAAGCCCCCTCCCTCAAACCAGAACACGCCACGATGCTCAAGGTGGATCGGACGGAGAAGGTCACAAAGGAGGCTGCCGCCCGGGGCGAGTTGGTCAAGTCCATCTACCAGCTCTTCCATCAGGCCCTCATTGTCGACAGGCTAGCCGCTGACAGCCTCGCGGCGGTGACAGCTTTCGCCGCTGCCCCTGCCAAGGCGGCCTGAGAGTCCCTCCCTGTGTTGGTGGCACGCGTCCAAGCAGCGGCGAGAGTGGCAGAGCACGCCGCTTTGCTGGCCCAAGCTGATCTGGCTACGGCAGTCAAGGCCCAGCACTTGCATGTTCTTCGAAACAGCCCACTCAAGGCGTTCACAGAGGAAATACTGGAGGCTCACCCGGTGGGGAATGACGCTCATCCCCCGCTCATCGCCCCAGGCATCAACCTGGCTGACTGGGTCAATAAGGAACCGTCATATTTACGAAGCCAAGCATGGTGGGAAGTTTTTTCCAGCTGGCTCCTGCGGTCGAGGTCGTGGTCGCAGGGGCAGATTGTCAGGCCAGTCTTCCAGGCGCAGGCCGCGGCGGCACGTCGCGCGGCAAAGCTCGCAGCAGCCCTCCGGCTGGGAGCGAAGCGAAGTGACCCCTCAGAGCGCTCCCCAGCCGCCCCAGACGGAGCGGGCGGCCGGGGCTGTTTCCAATCCGTTCCTGTCCAGGCCGGGACCTCCTCTTCGGAGACCGCCAGCGCCCCCCTCCCCGCGACCTCGAGGACGGGGAACTTCCCCCGCCTCCTGGTTTTTCAGAAGTGTTCCCGACCGACAGGGATCAGTCCCATCTCAAGTCATGGACCGAAAACTGGCGCAAGCTCTCCACATGCCCGCACTGGCTGCAGGGTCTCTTTCTCCGACAAGACCCTCGCGAAACACTCTTCCCCAGCGCACAGTCGTCAGCATGGCTCTCCGGTCGCCTACTGACGATAGCGGGGTTGGATCCACCCCTGTGTCCCGCGCTCCTAGCCCGCCTATTCCCGATACCGTTGCCAGAAGTCCCCGTGGGGGGTCGACTCTGTCATTTTTGGGAGATGTGGCGCAACCTGGGAGCACAGCTTGGAGTTGGTGGAGATGGCTCGGCTTGGCGCGAATCTCCGTTGGCGTCAAGGGGGACGAGTCCCTCCGGCCTGGCCCCTCCGCAAGAACCCGTCCGAACTGGACCAACTCCACCTCCTGGCCAAGATGGAGGAGATGGTCCAGAAGGGCGGCGCCTGCGACTTCACGGCAACGGCCACTTCCGCCTTGAGGGAGGGGAGATTCCCACGGCTGGATGGTCAGCCCCACGTTTCTGATCCAGCAAAAGAACAAGATTTGACAGATTGCAGACTACCGAGGGGTCAACGTGCTGCTCGAGCCCCCTCCAAGGTTCACCTTTGCAACCCAGGCATCGACGGTTCAGTTCATGTCGACGCAGGCCTACCTGGGGGGGGGTGGACATTGCGGACGCCTATTGGAACATCGCAGCCCGCTTGCCTGACAGGTGGCGGCTGATTGTCATGGCACTCCGACGCCTCTGGCAAATCCTCGTCCTCACGTTCAGCGTCGCCCCTGCGCAGCAGATTTTTTCAATGATGTTGAAATTTCTGGTTGGGCTCCTGCACCAGATCGGTCTGGCCATCCTGAACTACATGGACGACCTGGCCTCCTGGGCTCTGCTCCTCACAATCCTGCTCCTGCAGGCCCTGGGGTTCCTCATCAAGTGGGAGAAGTTGGAGCTGCCCGAAACCGTTCGCCAGTTCATTGGACTACAGTGGAATCTGCATCGGGGCCTTGTCTACCTCCCGGAGAAACGCCTAGCAGCACTGCAGGCGTGCTTGCTACTGGCTGCACGTTCCGACTGCCTCCTGCTGAAGAAGGTTGTGGCGATTCTAGGAACGATACAGTCGGCCTCCCTGGCGCTTCCTGCGGCGGTGATTTTCGCTCGCTCTCTCCAACGCGACCAGAATCAGGTTGTCAAGCAGAAGGTGGCCCCCCTCCCGGTGACAGGAGTGCGGAAAGCGTGGGCACACCTCTGGGTCAAAATCTCTCCCAGCAGTCAAGCGGCCCTGTGGAAGCTGCTGAGCATGCTTCAGGACTGGAATGGACGGTCCTTTCTTCCACGGGCTCCGACTCTCATCTTGACAGCCGATGCGACGCCCTCTCATGGGTGGGGGGGTCATGTGCTCCTACCTGGATCGCTGAGTCCCCTACAGCTGGGAGAACCGTGGTCTCCAGCGCTGCTGCATCGATTTTTTCCTGAAATTCCGACCGCCACAATTGCTTTGGCAATTTTGGGCCAAGGTCTTGGGCGTCTGATTTCGAACAACGTCCTTGAAGCCCTAGTGCATGTACGTCTCGCACAGCTGCTCCGCCGTCGCAGTCTCCTGCCCCCCCAGGGTCACTTCCTTCACCGGTCGGACAACACCCCCACAGTGTTCTACATAAACCGAGGCGGGGGCGCTTGAGCAGATCGCCTCTCGCGGACTGTGGAGATCCTCCTTCGAGCTCACCTGTCAGCGGGTTCTTCCTGCGAGGCAGAACACATTCCAGGGGACCTGAACATACTGGCCGACGCAGACTCTCGCCAACCAGCCGACCCGGCAGGATGGACTCTGTCCTCCTCGCTGTTTCGCCAGTTCGACTGGCTGTTGGGCCCGCATTCAATCGACCTCTTTGCGTCCGGACTCAACTCCCGGTGCACCTGATACTGCTCCCGGAATCGCCTGGATCCCCTGGCAGTCGCTCACGACGCTTTTGCAGTGACCTGGGTGGACGAGAACGCCTGGATTCACCCACCATGGGTTCTTCTGACTCGCGTCTTGGCCACCAATTCGCAGGACTGGAGCGGAAGCGACGGTTATGACCCCCTTCTGGCCATCCCAGGCCTGGTTTCCGTTAGCGCTAGAGATGGCAGTCGCCCCCCCTGTTCAAGCTGCCTCCTGGGTCACACTTGTGGGAGGAGACCAGCCAGCCAGCGCGGCCTCACCCAATTGGGCCAGCAGTCATCTGGCGGCTCAGCGGGAGATCGCAGGACTCGGCTGCCTTTCGCATGCGGCTGTTGAGCTCCTCTCTGCCTCCAATGCCCCGACTACCGTCCAGGCCCATGACAGTCGATGGAGACGATTCGTGGATTGGTGCCAGTCACAGGGTCTGGATCCCCTGGCAGCCTCTCTCCAGGAAGTCCTCGAGTACCTAGCCATCCTCTTCGTTCAGCTCGATGGCGAGGTGTCTGGTATTGCAGCGCACATGGTGACATTGGCGGCAGTTTTCGGTTCGCGCTTCTCTATCGCAGGGGGGGGCCCAGCTTAAGGCGCTACTACGCGGCATGCACCGGGCCCGCCCGAGCCCACGGCAGGCGTTCCAATCCTCAAAGCCAGCGTTCAATATCGAGATTCTGTGGAATCACCTTGAAAGCGCCATGGCAGATAACGCAGCTCTGCCCACCCGCGCCCTGCAGGTGAAATTCTGTTGCCTGCTGATGATGATGGACAGGCGACGACTGGCCGACATCGGCCACATCCCCGACGCTACCCTTGCCGTAGACGCAAAGGCCGTCCGCTATCAAATGTTTCGCCTAAAGACTTGGTCCCCTGGTGACCCCGACCTGACCACCGTGTGGTCGCTTCCCTGGGACCCTTCGCCTGCCTTGGACGTTGGCGCCGTCGCCCTTGACATCAGGGCGCGTCAAGCCCCGTGGCGCCGTCCCGGAGACGACATGTGTGGGAAGCCGCAATTTGGTTTCCTCCTACGTGCCTCTGGCCCTCACGTGGACTTCATCGATTCCGGCGGGGGGAGTCTTTGCCATGCGGTTCAGGACGTGATGACAGCAGCAGGCGTCCCGCACGTGTCC
The DNA here is from genome assembly GCA_025765615.1 of Zopfochytrium polystomum. Taxonomy (NCBI): domain Eukaryota; kingdom Fungi; phylum Chytridiomycota; class Chytridiomycetes; order Chytridiales; family Chytridiaceae; genus Zopfochytrium; species Zopfochytrium polystomum. The sequence goes on along the minus strand of JAIVFJ010000189.1, from coordinate 53,173 downwards.
TCACGCGGCTTTACTCCTCACGACATCATCGACGCAGCAGCCTCCATGATGCTGGCGCTTGGTTTGGGCGAGGACTCAGATTGCGACGGCCAGTGGCGTTCCGAAGCAACGCTCCGGCAACATTATGACTGGCACAAGCAAGATCTTTGGTGTCTCTGGGACCCAATTCCGGCGGCCTTCTTGTCCTGCGATTGCCTCGGCCTGTCCACTGAGAGCGGTGGCAGCTTGAGTTCCGTTCGAGGGTCATCTCGCCGCACTCGCCCACGGGGGCGGGCGGTGGCGGTCCCAGCTGCCCGGCAGTCTGCTTGGACAAAGAAGCACCCTGGGCCGACCGACACAGGAGATTGTCTCAGCGTAGCGATTCATGCAGCTTAAGCCGCGATCTCCGAGGAGGGAGGCCCAGGGTGCTTTCCCAACCCACGGCCTCCCGCACCCTGGGCTCTCCCCCTCCTTCTCCTCTTCACGGTCGGGTTTCTTTTCCCTTGGGCAGCCTTCACCGACTTCTCCCCTTATCCTCACGAGACATTTCGGCTGGAATCGTCCGGCGCACATATACCCTTACTCCTAGTCTTATGGCGCTGGTTTTTCCTGGGCGGCCTTTTTTCCCCACAGGGGTTTTTTGTCCGGGTTTTTTTCCCAGTCGCCTGGTGCTCACACATCTCCCAGCCTCTCTCTTCGCTCTCTTGTCGCTCCGACTGAGCGAAAAAAAGATTGGCTTTTTTCATTTTTTTGTTTGGTTTTTGACCAAGATGCTCAGACTGAGCGGAACAAAGCTTTGAAAAGCACCCTGGGCCTCCCTCCTCGGAGATTGCTGCTTAAGCTGCATGAATAACGTGCCACCATGGCCCTTAGAACTTTCCTATTGTAAGTCGTTCCCCCTGAAATTGCGGATTGGTTTTGAGCTCCGGCAAAGGTACTTCAGAAGTGTTGGCGGAGGCTTTAGATTAGAGCGATGTGTGCTACCACTGGCACCATCACGTTCCCCCTGCAAATCCGAAATGGAAGGAGCAGTAGGCTCTCCAGAGTTGGATATCATGAGGAACAGAGTCTTCATCAGCAGGAACAGGAATAATGTCTCTGATAGAAGAGGCACAGGTGACCAGAGTGGGAGACGAGTTGGTGTCCTCATCATCAGAATAGGTCGGTTCCCAAAAAGAATTCATGGAGGAGCATGCCAGAGTGATGGGACCACCCCAGGAGTGAAGGAGGACGAGGTTGTGAAAACGGGAGGTGTCCTGTGTGAGACCAGGGAAGATAGGTTCGTGGAAGGAAACGTGGAACTGCTCAGTAACCCAGCGAGTGCAGAGGTCGTAAACTAGTATGATGGAGTTTCCTTGATAACCAAGGAAAACACCAGGGGAACCGCAAGGGCCTCTGAAACGCTGTTTTTCAGGTGGGGTGTGAAAAACCACAGGGCACCGGAAAACACGCAAATGGTCTGTGGAAGGCTTCTTTTTGCCAAACCTCGTAAGGTGTTTTGCCTGTGTAGGAGAGGACAGTGCGATTCTTAATATGAGCTGCGTACTGGAGAGCGTAAAGCGAAAATTGAGTGGGAAGACGCAAGGGGAGCAGCAAGCACAGGGCCATTTCCTTATGAGTGTTAATATTCTTTTCCACTAGACCATTAAACTCCTTCGTGTAGGAGGGACTTGGGTCAATTTGGATCGGAGGATGCTTCGTTGCACACACTCTTCAAAAGCAGTTGTCTTCTTAATTTCGCCACCATCAAAACGGACAGACTGGGTAGTGGTGCCCTGATAGCGCTCTGCAACTTCAAGGAACCTCGAAAGTGCAAAGATGCTACTCCCTTGAGAGGGAACCCATGGACTTCTATCCATCGAGAAGATTCATCAACCGTGCATAATGTAACAGGATTGACAAGTCTGATTGTTTTTCATTCCCCTTTATTCCTTCTTCCCTTTCCTTTTCCTCGCACCAAGCGGCACGACACACTCCAACAGGCTCCGCCTGTCACACTCCCTTTCTTTTTGATCGATCCTTCGTACGTCGAGCTATGAACCGATCAAGAGCTTCCAAGTCCTTGACATGTTCATAAGGTTCCCAAGTTTGATCTTCCACCTTGTAACCTTTCCAGCTTACAAGGTATTCCTTCTTTCCCCGTCTAGTTCGTTCTTCTAGAACTTCGTCAACGACGTATTCTTCTTCTTCTTCATCCACCAGCACAGGTGGAGGTTGGTCGTTAACTTTTCGTCCAGGAAAGTCTTTGGCCAGTTCATGATATGTTTTCAGTTTTTCTACGTGGAATGTAGGATGAACTCTCATAGTTGTGGGTAATTTCAGCGGATAGTTGGGTGGTTCAGCCTTTGTCACTTTGAAGGGCCTGATGTATGGCGTGGCAAGTCCTTCTCTGGTAGTCACACCAGGAGCACGAAGACCTTGTCACAATAACATCACTCTGTCTCCAACTCGATACTGGGGGTCAGGTCGATGCCGTTCATTGAATTCTTGTTCTTGTTCTTGTTGGGCGACTAAGATGCGGTTCCTTGCAGCGCTTAATATGTCTGTGAGGTGTTCGAAGAACTCCTAGGCTTCTGGTTCTCGTTTCGATCGCGGTCCCCCTACTACAAGTGGTGGTAGGTCTCCTGGGCCTAGTGGTTCGTTTCCCAAATCCAGATGGAAAGGGGAGAATTGTGTGGTACTATTCATGTTGGAGTTAAATGCAAACTCCATGTGCAGTAGGAACTTTGTCCATTTCGCTCTGGGAGTTTCCAGCAATGCTCGGAGAGCTGAATTGTTCGTTCGACTTGGCCGTTTGACTGTTGGTGTCAGGCCGTTGAGTAATCCATCGTCGTTCCAGTCAACTAAACAAGTAATTCGTGAAACACGACACAAACTGGCTACCTTGATCAGAGGTAATCATTTCAGGGACTCCACGCAGGGGGAAGATTCGGTCAAAGTACAGTTCTGCAACATCTTTGTCGCTTTGCAGTCGTTCGTGTTCGCAATAAATGAATGCGTTTAGTTAGACGATCCTGTACCACTAGGAGGGCGTCGTAATCGTTTTCTTCAGGCATCTCTGGCACCAAGTCCATGCTGATCGCCTTCCACCTCTGCGAAGGAGCTTCTAGGGGCTGGAGATACCCTTGTTCGTTGGCCCTTTCTTTCTTGGTTCTCTGGCATTTGTCGCAGGACTTGGTGAAGCGCTTGCAATCCTTCTCCATTCCCAGCCAGTACCATTTCTTGCTCATCTGAGCATACAATCTGAGACTGCTTGGGTGTCCTGCCAACGGCGTTTCGTGGTATTCAGCGAGCAGATGTGTTCGCAAATCGTTCTTGTCTGGGACATAGCGTCATCCATCGTATTTTAGTTCATTGTCTTCGTCACTCCACTTCCTAAGTTGGTGACGGAGCAAATGGAACTGAACTTGGTTCTTGGAGGTACTCCCTCCATGTTTCGGCTTCGGGGTCTTGCAAGCATCCTTTCGTTATTTCATTGTCGATGGTATTGTACAAAGCGAGTTGGGCTGCATTGATCCTTGTTCTGCACATGTTGCATCTAGTCGCAAAGTCGGGTCTTCTTGAGAGGATATCTGCCACCGTGTTGGTGTCACCAAGCGTAAATCCTATCGTGAAGTCGTAGCTTTGGAAGTTCATCACCCACCAGGCTTGTCGTTGGTTCAGGATCTTCTGGTCTTGTAGCCACTTCAGTGACTGGTGGTCAGACTGGACGTGGAATCGCGAACCCTCCAGGTACGGTCTCCAGGCGTTCAGGGCTTCGTGTACTGCGAGCAGTTCTTGTTCGCTGGTGTCATATCGTGTTTCAGCTGGCAAGGGTTTTCGGGAGTAGTATGCAACTGGCCTCCACCCTTTGCCGTCGTCCTGCATCAAGCAAGCTCCAATGGCATAAGCTGATGAGTCCGTCTTTCGTCGGTAAGTCAGGTTCGTTGAAGCGGAGCACTGGAGCACTGGTGATCAATTGCTTCAATTTGTCAAAGGCGCAGCCATGCACCGCTCCCTCCCACCCTTTTAAGGGGTGTCGTTTCCCGCTGGACTTGCCCTTCACAAGGGCATGGAGAGGGCCTGCCACACGAGCCATCTCCTGGCAGAAGATGTGGAAGTAGTTGGCCAGGCCAAGAAACTGTTGCAAGTCCACAGTCGTTGTGGGCAGTGGAAAGTCCGTCACTGCCGCGATGTGTTCTGGCGTAATTCAAATGCTGTTCTGCGAGATAAGGTAGCCAAGGAATTGCATCGCTTGGCGTTCCCATTCGCACTTTGACAGCTTCAGTTGCAACCCATGCTAGTGAAGGTGTCAAAGAACTTTGCGCACATGTTGTATGTGACTTTTCCGGTCTTTGGAGTATATAAGGATGTCGTCCATATATACCACCACAAAATCGTCAAGAATTCCGTGAAACACATTGTTCATCATCCTTTGAAAGGTGGCTGGAAGACACTGTCAGCCCAAAGGGACAAACAACATATTCAAAGTGGCCGTAACGAGTTCAGAAGGCCGTTTTCTCGATATCTTCGGGGGCTACTGCCACTTGGTAGTACCCAGATCGGAGATCAAGTTTTGTGAAGAATTTTGCTCCCACACATTGATCGCGCAGTTCAGAGATGTGGGGCAAGGAGCATCGGTTTTTGACCGTCAACTTGTTCAGTTCGCAGTAGCCAATGCACATCCGCAGCCCACCACCCAGCTTGTTCACAAACAAGTTAGGGGCTCCCCACGGGGGACTTGGAGGGTCGGACATGGCCCATCTTGATCAGTTCCTCCAGTTGCTTGGCCATCTCGGCCAGTTCAAGTTTCAAGAGATGATACAGGGGTTTCCACACTGGTTGAGCCCCTGGAATCAAAGGAATCTTGTGATTCCCGCCAGGAATCGTAGGTCTGTCAGCTGGGCGACCCTCCGGGAGTTTCTCAGCAAAGACTGTTGTGGTAGATACTCTTCGAGGACCTTTGACAGTTCGTTGCTGGTTGGGGCGTTTGGACGTTCTCCATCCATAGTAGATATTTCATGGATGCGGACCATAAATGCTGAGGCTCTGGCCTGTATGGTTTGTCCTGCTTCAATGCCTGAGATGATATTCTGGGTTATTGCTTCAGGAATTGGGGACAGTTTCCAGCTGCTGTACCGAACTTGTTGAGTTAGGCCATCCACGTTCGATGAACGAGAAACAGTTGGCATGATAATCAATCGTTGGGTTTCTCCACTTGAACCAGGGAATACCCAAAATCAGGTCATATCGTAGTGCATCTACGAGAGCAAATTCAGCCCATTCCAGTTGCCCTGCCACAGAGTACTGGATGGAGGCAAACGACTTGCTCTTGGACTGGGCATTGTTGGCCATGGGAAGGTCGCAATCAATCAGTTTTGTTGAGAGGTTCATTCGTTGTATTTGTTCGGTTTCTGTTCATACTTGGGCGTAAGGTTCTCTGGTTGCTTATGCCCAATTTGTTTGTGGATTCCTACGCGCACACCGGAGCGCGAAGATCGTTCAGCCTCGGTCGCAGCAACAACCAGTTGATTGAACGAGAGGTTTCGTCGGTTTTGTTTCAATAGAGTCATCGTACTCCGGATGTCTTCACGTAGCGCAAACCAGAAGATATCCTTGCGGTCCTTTTCGTTCAGGTTGGGTACTTGGTCTGCGTGTCTGAGGAAGATCTTCTCAAACTCCGAGGTATTCTGATTCTTCAGTTCGAGCTTTCGAAGCTTGAATTCGGCGTCGTCAGATGTGTTGTTCGGAACGAAATGCTCAGTCACGGTGCTTTCAAATTCTTCTAGAGTTTCAGGTCATTTGTTGTCGTCAAGACCCTCCCACCAGGAGAGTGCGACGCCTTTGAGGTACTGTTGGATTCCTTCCACAAGGACATCAGGCTCGTCCATCAACGTCGCCGCACTGCAGAGTTGTTTCAGGAACTTGACGGCTGCTTCGCGATTCTTCGTGCCGTCAAAGACCTTGATAAGTCCTAAGGCGTTCTTGACTAGGTTTGGGGATATCCAACAGAATTGGTGCAGAAAGACCAGGCCAGAGCTTGGTCCCATTAACGGGTGCTTCCCTATTCCATGGTTCAGGGAGGATTTCAACTGACTTCAGTTCTCCCTGCTTGTCGAGATGGAAGTGTGAAACTTCTATGTTCGAATATCCAATCAAGCCATTCAAGAAGCGTGACATGATCTCAGGGTAAAATCAACTCTGCTCTGTGAACGTAGTTGGAGCTGGAGTAGAGGTAAAACGCGCTGCCATCCATGGCAGAACAGTCGAGCATAAGTGCAAGAGCAGGCTCAGAAAGGCTCCATTGCAGGAAGTTCGGCATCGAGAACTTTAGGATTTTCTCAGGTCACATCTGGAGGTGTTATGAATCACCCTCTGGAAACCTCTGGAACCTTCTAGAACATTCCTTCATGGAACCTTGTGGAACCTTCTGGAACTTTCTTTGCTTTCCTGACTTGTCTTGTTGTCATTGGTATCATTGGTATCATTGTATTACGAATTGCTCTTTCTGGAACTTTCTTTGAGTCTTGACAAGGACGACTCTCAAAAGGTATAAAAGGGGGATGGGGGACCTGTCCCATCCCTCAAGTGAATTATTGTTTCCAATACAATCATCACTCCGCTCAGTTCCTTGTCTGCCTTGTCCTATCCTGCCCTGTTCCTGACAAGTTGCATATTGTCTTCATTCAAGTAACAAGCCTCTGAGCATCACTCATGCAGCACTTGCTGAGACGCCTTTGGCCTTACCCATGTAGTACCAGCTTCACAAGATACTGAGTGAGTTGATTCGACAGTTCTCTATAGATGTTCTCGACATTTGGCGTGAAGCTCCACCTCCCCTGCCTCCTGTCAGGAACAGTATCTTTCATGACTTTCTCCTTGATGTCCGTCGGTGTCAGGAACAGGGCAGGACAGGACAAGGCAGACAAGGAACTGAGAGGAGTGATGATTGTATTGGAAACAATAATTCACTTGAGGGATGGGACAGGTCCCCCATCCCCCTTTTATACCTTTTGAGAGTGTTCCTTGTCAAGACTCCAAGAAAGTTCCAGAAAGAGCAATTAGTAATACAATGATACCAATGATACCAATGACAACAAGACAAGTCAGGAAAGCAAAGAAGGTTCCAGAAGGTTCCACAAGGTTCCATGAAGGAATGTTCTAGAAGGTTCCAGAAGGTCCCAGAAGGTTCCATGAAGGAATGTTCTAGAAGGTTCCAGAGGTTTCCAGAGGGTGATTCATAACATCATCTCCCCCTTTTAGGCCTCTTCTGCAACTTGGTGGGGTACCTGGTCTTGAACTCGAGCAGAAGGTCTTGGCAGTGAGTGAGGTTTGACTCAGGCTCCCAGGTGTTGTCAGCATCTGAGTAACCTTTCCACTTAACAAGGAACTTGAGTGTTCTTCCAAACCACTTGGCATCCAAGATTTGTTCAACCTCAAATTCCTCTTCACCTTCTACCTCAACTGGAGGAGGAGGAGGAACAACTCTGCCTGGAATGGAATTGGCCACAAACTTCTCTAAAAGGCTGACATGGAAAACTGGGTGGATCTTCATGGATGCAGGGAGATCCAGCTTGAAGGTGACTGGATTGATTTGCTCCAAGATCTTGAAAGGACCCAACTTGAGGTTGTCTAGCTTGGGACTTGGTCTTTTGGTCTGCAAGTTCTTCCTCAGAAGCCAAACTTGCTGACCCACAGCAAGGTCATGGTCCATTCTGTGAGTGTTGGCAAATCTTGAGGCATCTTCTTGGGCTTGCTTCAGGGTGGAGTCCAGGAAGGAGTTGATGATCTTGAGCTTATGTAAGTGTGAAGCCGCAGCAGGAGCTTGGACATTGGATAGGGTCTCTTGTCCCAGAAGATCTCCTCTTGGATTGAAGCCATAGGTTGCAAAGAAAGGAGATAGCTGGGTGCTTGAGTGGAGAGAATTGTTGAGAGCAAATTCTGCCAGTGGAAGGAGGGTGGGCCAATCATCCTGTTGATAGCTGACATAGCACCTCAAATACTGCTCCAGAGTCTGGTTTGTTCTTTCTGTTTGTCCATCAGTCTGAGGGTGATAAGCAGTTGACAGTTGAGACTTGATTCCAAGGGCAGCTGTGAGTGCTTTCCAAAATTGAGATCTGAACTGTGGTCCTCTGTCACTGACGATTGACTGAGGCAGCCCATGGAGCCTGAATATGTGCTGCAAAAACAGGTCTGCTGTTCCTTGTGCATCTATATTCTCAGTGCAGGGGATGAAATGGGCCAACTTTGTCCTTCTGCAGATGACAACAAGGATAGAGTCAAATCCATGGGATGGGGGCAGTTTCACAATGAAGTCCATGGATATTGATGACCAAGGGCTGATGGCAATTGGGAGGGGCTCCAGAAGTCCATAGGGCTTGTGTCTGCTGGATTTGTTTCTTTGACAGGTTTCACAGCTGCTGACATAGTTCTTGATGTACTTCCTCATGCCTGGCCAGTAGAAGTCTCTGGAAACAAGCTCATATGTCTTGTGCTCTCCTGGGTGTCCAGCTGTTGCTGCATCATGCCTTGTCTTGAGTATCTCAAGTTTTTCCTCTTCTTGGCTGATTTGAATCTTGTGAGGCTTGGGGTCCTTGGAAATAGCATGGGCCCACACACTGTCAGGAAGCAATGAAAGGTGTGTCTTGGATGGTGGGGTGAAACCATCTCCCCCTTCAGGTGCAAGGTCTGTTCTTCTTGACAGGGCATCAGCCACAGTGTTAAGGTGGCCAGGAGAATAGCACAGCTTAAAGTCATACTCAGAGAGCAGTTCAGCCCACCTGGCATGCCTCTGCTTGAGCAACCTCCTTGCCCTGAAGAAGGTGAGGTTCTTGTGATCAGAATAGACAGAGATGCCTTTAGAACCAGCCAAGTAGTGTCTCCAGAATTTGAATGCTTCCACAATTGCAAGCAACTCCTTGTCATGGACTGTGTAGTTACACTCAGCACTGTTCAGCTTCCTGGAGTAATATGCCACTGGATGCAGAGGAGCAGAGGGGTCCTGAGAGCTTGGCTGGGACAGAACAGCGCCAAGGGCATAGTCTGAGGCATCAGTTTCCAAGGTGAAGGGAAGCAAGGGATCCACATGCTTAAGGAGTGGTGCACTTGTGGTTGCTGTCTTAAGAGCTAGCCAGGCTTGCTCTGCTGCTGGGGTCCATTCAAACTTGGTGGTCTTCTTGGTGAGATCAGTGAGAGGCTTGGCTATGGCAGAATAGTTGGCAATGAAGGTTCTGTAGAAGTTGCAAAATCCAAGGAAGCTTTGAACATCCTTGATGGAATTTGGAGCCTTCCATTCAAGAATAGTTTGGATCTTGTCTGGTGCCATGGAGATCCCTTTGTCAGACACAATGAACCCCAAAAACTCAATGGAGGTCTTGTGGAATTCACACTTCTCCAGCTTTGCATAGAGGTGATGCTGTCTGAGTCTCTCCAAGACAGTCTTGACATGTCCCATATGGCTTGCAGTGTCAGATGAAAATACCAGGATATCATCCAGGTAGACAATGACAAAAAGGTCCAGAATATCCCTGAAGATGTCATTCATCATGCCTTGGAAAATAGCTGGAGCATTGGTAAGTCCAAAGGGCATAACCAAGTACTCAAAGTGACCGTATTTGCATCTGAAGGCAGTCTTCCATTGATCCTGGGGCTTAATTCTGACCAAATTGTAGGCACCTCTGAGGTCAATCTTGGAAAATATCCTTGCATGGCTCAGTTTGTCCAGTAATTCAGAGATGAGAGGCAGTGGATAGCGGTTCTTGACTGTCATCTCATTGAGATCTCTGTAGTCCACACAGGGTCTCAGTCCCCCATCCTTCTTCTTGACAAAAAAGATGGGAGCTCCAGCTGGTGACTTGGAAGGTTGGATGAATCCCTTGTTCAGCATTTCTTCAATGTATTCTTGGAGGGCCTTGGCTTCTGGTGGAGAGAGGTGGTACAGTGGCTTGAAAGGTGGGCTGCAAGTTTCATCCTTGAGTGGGATTTCACAGTCATAAGGCCTCTGAGCTGGTAGCAGGTCTGCCTTGGTCTTGGAAAACACATCAGCATAAGGGAGATATTCTTTTGGTAGCTTGGATGCCAGCAAAAGGTCTGATGGGTCCAAGTTCCTGTGCTCTTCAGCAGTGGTGCATGAATTCTTGACTGGGAACTGTGATTCTTGAATCTTTGACTGAGAGTTCTGTTCTTGGCAAAGACTGTGAGCTGTGGAACTTGAATCTTGAATGTGGACTGTGAACTGTGGTACTTGAATCCTTGACTGTGGGTTCTGTGAACTAGAGTCTTGGCCATGACTGTGAGCTCTATGAGCTCTACTTGAATCTTGACTGTGAACTGTGAACTGTGGAACTTGAGTCTTGGCTGGCTGTGAATCTTGAATCAAGGGCTTGAGAGCATGAGACTGGGGGGCTTGACTTGAGTTTTGGGTGACTGTTCCAATTGGTGGAGGTTGGACTTGACCAGTGACCCAATCAATGGCAGGGTTCTGGGCTTGCAGCCATGGTAATCCCAGGATGACAGAGAATGTGGGTGAGCCAAGATCCAATACTTCCAGGTTGACCATGGATGGTGGAAAGTCTTGGATGTGGAGGTTTAGCTTGGTTTCATGGCTGATTTCCTTGAACAGAGCATGATTGGCAAAGTGGACCTTGAGGGGTGTGGATTTCTTGATGGTGGGAATGGCACAAGACTTGGCAAGGGTGGCATCAATGATGTTGCAGGATGATCCAGAGTCGATAAGGGCCTTGGTTGTGATGGTTGACTTGGGTGAGAGTTGAATCTTGACATCCATGGTGAGTTGGTGGGGCTTGGAATCTGAGGTGTTTGTGGTGCTGGTGGTGGTGATGAAACAGGGGCAGCTTGGAGGAGGGTCCAGGGAATTGCCCCTCAGTGAGCCTGGACCTGGGAGTTTGGGTGCTTCTTCCTTGGGCAGTCCTTGACAGCGTGCTCCTTGGAGCCACAGTAGAAACACAGTCCCCGCTGGGCCCTCCTTGTTTTCTCCTCTTGGCTCAGAGGACCCTTAGGAAGTGTCTCAACTGCATCCACTTGCATGGGTTCAGGAACTGTAAGAGCTTGAGGGACTGGGGTTGGTCTTGATGTAGTTCCTACTTGTCTTTGCTTCAGCCTCTTGGAGTAGAGTCTGTTGTCAATCTTGATGGCAAGGAGAATGTACTCTTCCAAGGTCTCAGGGATGTGCAGAGACTGGGAGAGCATGTCTTGGATAGACTCATGGAGACCATCATGGTACAGCTCCATCAGAGCTGCATCATTGTATCCAGAGTCTCTGGCTAGTTGCTTGAATTGGTTGGTGTAGGCCACACAAGATTGCTTTCCTTGCTTGATATGCTTGAGCTTGGATCTTGCTGTCCAAGATGCGTAGGGGTCACCAAAGGTAGCTTCCAGCCCCTCCCAGAGCTCTTGCAGGGTGTTGGGTGTGCTTGGGAGAGATCTGTACCATGATTGAGCTTGACCAGACAGGAGGGTGCTTGTGAAAAGAACCTTGACTTGCTCACTGGGAAATCTTGAAGGTTGGAGAAGGATGACATTCTCCACAGTGGCCATAAAGTTCCTAAGGTCTTTGGCCAGCCCAGTGAACTTGTCAGGGCTGGGAACCTTGGGCTCTCTTGCTTGGTTGGCTTGGGGCAGGGGAAGAGCTTGATGTTCTTGTTGGTGAAGTTGTTGTTGAAGCTGGTGCTGCTGGTGAAGGACTTGTTCTTGAAGTTGGTGTGTCTGTCTTGAAAGGGCTTGTAATTGGTCCATCAAGGCTTGGAAGGCAGTTGCATCAGGGAAGGTGTTGTTTGGGTCAGACATGATGGCAGAGAGTAGTAGGAGAGGGTGAAGTGAATTATGATGTCAGGAACAGGGCAGGACAGGACAAGGCAGACAAGGAACTGAGAGGAGTGATGATTGTATTGGAAACAATAATTCACTTGAGGGATGGGACAGGTCCCCCATCCCCCTTTTATACCTTTTGAGAGTGTTCCTTGTCAAGACTCCAAGAAAGTTCCAGAAAGAGCAATTAGTAATACAATGATACCAATGATACCAATGACAACAAGACAAGTCAGGAAAGCAAAGAAGGTTCCAGAAGGTTCCACAAGGTTCCATGAAGGAATGTTCTAGAAGGTTCCAGAAGGTCCCAGAAGGTTCCATGAAGGAATGTTCTAGAAGGTTCCAGAGGTTTCCAGAGGGTGATTCATAACAGTCGGCTCATATGGCGCCCTCGTTGCGATGAGTCCATCGACTGGGAATGCGACCACAGCATTACACCCTCTGACAAGCGCAGCCACCACCCACTTCCTTCCCCTGCTCCACCCTCTTTACCTGGCAGCCCTGCTACGCCTCCTCCACCTTTCCCAACTGCAAGTCTGTGAGACTGTGCTCTCTAAATCTCCTCACCCTGGGCTGGAGGTGGAAATAGAGCAATGGCCTAAATACCAATCCTATCTAATGAAAAGGGGCAAAAGAAGGTGTCTAGGGGTCACCAGACAGGAAAATGTATTTGGAGTCTACTAAAGCCCATCATCAAACACAAAAGAAACTCTTTAAACACAAAAAAGAGCAGTTATCACACATCTAAAAGGGAAACATAAGAAAAGTGTGACAAAGGTGGCACAATCACAAAAGTGCAAAATGCCTCTGGTCCAAGACACAGAGAAACCCCAATGGCAAAGCCAAAGGGACCGAATCACTCAGTAAGGAATGAGACTTAGGGCAACAAAGGGGGCGCCTAAGGCAGCACCGACCAATCTGTGCCAGCTCCTTCCCAAGGCAGAAGCCAAGGGGAAAGGCAAGAGAGTGGGCTGGAAAGTGGCCAGGTCCCAACCTGTTGGAGCCACCACCTTGGAGCACCAGCTCCCTCTCTGCCAAAGACAAGCCCTAAGTTGAAGGGGGTTGGACACAAAGGGCAAACACAAGGAACAGTTAGTGTGCAGAGATGCCTGTTGGATCAAACCAGAACTGTTTTCCACTTAACAGAACCAGACACATCTTGTCTCACTCCCAAGAGAGGTTCCAACTCAATCCAAGGAGGGGGCACACAGGGTGGGAGACAGTGGGACTCTTCTTGCTTCATCCTACTAGGACACAGACATCTGCCTCACCAGGCCAGAGGAATCCCCTATCTTAGAAGCAAGGAAGGTTAAAACCCACTCCCACACACAAGTGTGGCACCATGACATCACAGGCATTAATCTGAGAGAAGAGGGTCTGAACCCAGTGAAGACCAGGCCCACCAGAGGCCACAGGAGCCAACAACCAGGGAGATGGGGGCATACCTGAGAGACCATTTCTGCAGCAGTACCTGACCAGCCAGCTCATTCATATCACCTTGAGAGACCTGGATTTGACTAGATGTATTGACAGGAACCTAGAGGCACCACCACAGATTTACCCTCTATCCTTCCATCACCAAGTGGCTCCTACCCAGTCCAACCCAAGCAGCATGCAGAATTGGTGAGGTGCACTGGGGCTTGAACCCAGCACACTGCCATCATGGCCAAGAGGACTTCAACCTCCAGTCACACACCAGGGGACTGCCACCCCCAGCTCTACATACAGTCAGGAAGAAAAGGGCAGGCAAGGGACTTCAGGTACAGTTCTCACAGTCAACAAGAAGGGGGGGCAGCAGTTTAAATAGGAGAGGGTTGGAATCACAGGGAGGAGAGGAAAAAGGAGGGAAAACACATACAAAACAACAAAACAATAAATAAAACAGTAAAGAACAGAATGGATGGGTGATTCACCAGATGGGGCTGAGCCATCAACAAAGAGAGACAGCTCAGAGAATCATGGGGCCATTTCTTGGCAGACAGCCACCAGAGCAGAGTGGAGGGGGGGTGGAGGAACTGGCAAGAAATGATTGGTGCAGACAAGAAGACACTCACCACAGCCACAGAAAGAAAGGAAGACACACAAAGAGAGACAGTAAACAAACAACTAAATAAAGATAAAACAAGAAAAAGAGCCAAAACAAAGGAAAATACTAATTGGAAAAATAAGTAAAAATCATCAACAGAAAGAGAAAGAAAAGCCCTGTCTTCTCATACCACTCATATGAGGCATTACATCATGGTAGCTGGGCATCTGGACTTTGCACTTCTCCCACAGAAGTGGTTCAGTCCTTAGTCATTCCAAAAGTGAGGGGTTATTAGCTGGACATGTTGGACTTTGCAGCCCAACAGTCTGCATGTCTCGAACTTGGCACCTTCCCAATTGAAGGGAGCGCTCTAACCACTGAGCAAGGAAACCCTATGCCAGCAGTTGAGCAAACACTGAGTCACTCGGTCTGCAGCCATTGTACAGAATAATAATAATAATAATGGCACAAATAATAATAGTGACAGGTGACGCAGGCGCGACAGCAAGTGTCAGTCGGTGGCTTATGTGGACAACCAATAATAATAAAATAATAATATATACAGCAGAGTCCAAGCCGAATGCGTGTATAACGCGCTTCGAGACGGGTGGATAATCCTCACAATTATCGGTGAAAAAGTGGGTATACACTCTTTTATTTGAGGTCACAGGCTTGACGGCCTGTTGTCCTCACAAGTCCTACTCCACCTTGTCAGGAACAGGGCAGGACAGGACAAGGCAGACAAGGAACTGAGCGGAGTGATGATTGTATTGGAAACAATAATTCACTTGAGGGATGGGACAGGTCCCCCATCCCAATTTATACCTTTTGAGAGTCTTCCTTGTCAAGACTCAAAGAAAGTTCCAGAAAGAGCAATTAGTAATACAATGATACCAATGATACCAATGACAACAAGACAAGTCAGGAAAGCAAAGAAGGTTCCAGAAGGTTCCATGAAGTTCTAGAAGGTTCCAGAGGTTTCCAATGGGTGATTCATAACACAACTGGTCAGAACCATTGACAGGTGTTTGCAAAGAGTGGCAAAGCCTTGGAAGGGTACACAGCCTTAGTAACATTACTTGCAGGAGCTTCATTATCTTGAATTGAGGAGAGACAAGACTCCTCTTCGGCTTCTTCAGAAGGGGTTTCTACTGAGGTTGTAAACCTCACGCTTTTTTGTTCTTCAACAAATGTGAGAGGCTCATATGGATCCAAGAGCAGACCAGCATTCAGCGAAGGAGCTTCTTTCTCCATTTCACCTTGGGAGGAGATGAGATAGAGAGGGCAGTTTCTTTGTTCTTGTAAATGTCACTGTCATCTACAGTGTAGGCAAAATCTTCTTGATCCACGCCAGTGAACAAGTCAACAGGTAAATGTGCATCGCTTCCTCAGGAAAAACAGTGTTTCTCCAGTCAAAGCATGGACATGGGTGCGGTATGCAAAGAGGTCATACAGGAGTACAGAAGGCCAGTCATCATGGGTTTGCTGGTCAATGTATGCACAAATCATTGCCTTCAAAGTCCTTATAGACCGTTCGACAGCACCGTTAGCACAAGGCCAGCTTGGTGTTGTAAAGGACTTTTTCAAGCCAAGGGCCTTTCCAAGTGCACCAAACATGGCGCTTGTGAAGGTATCTCTGTGTGATCAGCAGTCTCAACTACACAGAGACATCAACCAGACCAGACCTTGCACTCAGTGTCAGTCTACTTGGCTCCTTTGCTCAGGATCCATGCTGATGGCATTGGCGTGAGCTGTTGAATGTTGTTGGGTATGTCAAGGCCACCTCCACAGTTGGATTTCGCTACAGTGCAGATAGCAACCCTCAACCCGTCAGATATGCAGACGCATTGTTCAACTCCTGTCATGACTCTCGCTCGCAGATAGCATACCCTGTGCTGCTAGCAGGGGGAGCAATTTGGTGGAAGTCAACGCGTTCATCAACAGTCCCAACATCATCAACAGCAGAAGAGTATATTGCCCTCAGTGAACTTGGTTGGGAGCTTGAGGCTATCAACAACTTTCACCTATCAGTCAGGATGCCCCTCAAGCTACCACTGACTGGGTATGAGAACAACACACCGACGATCCACATGACAGTGAACAATCTTCATACGGACCGCTCCAAGCACATTCAACTTCGCTACCACCACATCCGGTCACTCGTTGAGGAGGAACTTGTGCAGGTTGATCATGTTCCCTCCTTCGATCAGCTTGCTGATCTCCTCACCAAGCCACATGGACACGACATGGTTTTCGAAGGCTGAATGCTACTTGGACTTGTTGACTCAAGCAACGGACCAGCTGAACAGAACAAGTTGATTGAGCATGTACAAGCAATTAGTACAAAACGCCGCAAAGATCACTTTCTTCAGAAACAGACCAAGGACACGGAGAAGAATGCAGCGCACAGCGCCGCATGGAGGGTGCTCATGGCACGCAAGGGTAAAGTAGTGGGTTAGGCCCCAGGGTGAGGCACCAGTTAGATTTTCCTTCTTTCATTTTGCTGTTTTGGGCACCCTTTTGCAGTACTCTCCTCAGCAGTGCCTTCCCTGATACGTTTCCTTTCCTTACCCTGCTACAGTTTTCCCTGATCAGTCAATTGGTTTGGGTTTTTCACCCAGGCAGTGGCGTTTTAAATTCTCCCACTCAGTTTCTTTCTTTGAAGTAGTTATGCTAAAGGTGCTTGTGCAAGGGGGAGTGTTGGAATATGCCCTCGCGACTTAAGAATTAATTCGAAGAAAAAAAAATTGACTTGTCACGCCCTCCTGCTCCTGCTGTCGCAATCGCAACCACACAATCACGCTCAACACTCCCGAGTCCAGATCTCAACAGAATCAGAGTTTTTCATTTTTTATTTTCTGTGAGGGGCGATGGTGACGGTGATGCATTTGAACTGAGGTCTGAGGGGGGTCATGTCCCATTAAGAGAATCGAATTGTTTGAGAATCTTCGCTCTGAGAGTGGTTTCATGAAGGAGATTGGAAATGTATAAATGGAGGCAGCTTTCGTTCAATAAGTTAGACCAAGTTAGACCGTACCAACCATATCAAAGTAGCACACCTTCTACGCACACAAATGACCAAAGGAAGCCCCCTGACACTTTCAGCATATATTGCAGCAACAGTTGGTTTGAAGTTGTATTTTATCCCAGCCCAATTTTTGTGGTCGTTCTCTGCTATTTCTATATGGCGCATTTCGACAGAACAGATTCCGAACGACAAGCAATATCGGCACTGCCTTCAACCGAAATGCGATCGGCTGCGTCTGGAGCCGGTGTGGCAGCACCACCGCTCTTCGAGTCGCTGTGTCCGGTATCTCCAACGCGGTTTCTTGGCGACATGGCAGTGAGCGATGCAACCAATTTCGCCGATGGTAGCAACTCGACCTCCACCTCTCCCACGATCATCCGACCGCTTCCAAATTCAGCCGACACCTTCTCTTCCAGCCTGGCTCGCGCCGTCAATGTCGTTCGGACTGCAATCGATCGCTATGGGTTTGTTTTCGTTGGCTTCCCCGCTCTTCTGATTATGCGAACAACAGCATTTCTGGGGTCGCCCTTAGCTTCAATGGGGGGAAAGACTGCACCGTTTTGTTGCACCTTCTCCGCTCAGTCCTTCACCAATATTCGAACGCAGTTGCTGACTCGTCCCAGCATTCAGTCACTCCGTCGTCATATTCTTCGGCGAATGATCGTTCCCTCCCTTTATCATCTCCCGTTGGAGTCTTGGAGACTCCTGAATCGGAGTGTGCTCGAGAATGGGTCGTGCCGACTCTGTACGTAATGCCACCCGATCCGTTTCCCGAGGTGGAAGAGTTCGTTGATCGTATGGCGAAAAGGTATACCATTGTGCGAGAGTCATTCCCTGAAGTAAACCTGTTGGAATCCTTCATAGGTATAATCTAAACGTCATGCGCACGACGGCTTCGATGAAAGATGGTCTCCAGTCCTTTCTGGACGCATTTCCGGAAGTGAAGGCAATTTTGCTTGGAACGCGCAGCACGGATCCATATTCCGGTAACACAATCAAAGCAAGAAGCAAGTCTTTCTAACACAATTATGCAGAGCGTTTGCAAGATTTTAGCCCGACGGACCACGGGTGGCCCACTGTCATGCGCGTCAACCCTGTCCTTACGTGGAGCTATAAAGACATATGGACCTACTTGATAGACTTCAGCGTGCCGTATTGCTGCTTGTACGACCAAGGGTACGAATGCACTGTTTTTTCCAGTTACCGAAACCATTTTTTTGGGGCGTTGGGACCAGCGACGGGGACTGCGAGATTGAATCTCGCAACTTACTGTAACTGCTTTTGCTTGGAACTTTCTCCTGTTAGATATACATCCCTTGGCGGACGCAGTAACACTCTTCCAAATCCGCTTTTGCAAAACCCGGACCGACCAAGTGGGTATGACCCTGCGAGGCTGCTTGAAGATGAGCGTTGCGAAAGGAATGGCCGCATCAATAGACATAAGAAAGGCGTTTGAGAATGGTTTGCTTTGTGCTGGGGACTGATAGTTTCTTTTTGGGCCACTTCTTTCTCGGCTTCCTCGTTGTGCGACACTCAAGTTTTTTGTGTTCCGTGACTGAAAATGCCCCCAAAAGAAAGGCCCACAAAGAAGGCGTTGTCCCCTGCCAATACGCTCATCACTCCGTTCTCGATCGTGCGGACCTCCCGAAGCTCAGCGATGACCAATCCGATCTCTGACTCCTTGTCCTCGTCCCTACCGTTCGCCAACGGTGCAGCTGCTGCCGCCGCCCATGGCCACGGCTGCGTCCATCTCGCCGAAGCCAAGTCCACCATTGCCCCTGGAGTGCCTGCTTATTCCGCTGCCGCCAAGCTTCTACTCGACAGATATCGCGAAGCAGTTCAGAGAGCTTTGATCAACGCGTCGCGTGGGCATGCAGCCTTGGCTTTGCGAAAAGTTGCTGCTGCCTCCGCTGTGTCAGCAGGAACTCCCGGTCCAGTGGCGCAATCCCACACAGTGGCCCCTATGGCCAAGGACGACGACAGCGCTGCAGGGAAGAAGAGGAAAAAGCTGGCACACGGCGGCATAGATCCTGATTTGTTTCTGTTCGAAAAGGTGGGCTTTCGTGGAAATAGGATATGCGTGAAGAGTGCCATTGTAACTTGTACCAGACACCCCTTTCCAGGTGTGTCGAATGTGACGAGTCGATGGGCCGTTTGCATGCTTGCCTCTACTGCGAACGCATAGGCTGCTGGAAAATACACATGCAGAGCCACATCCAGCAAGAGGGGCACATCTTCGGTACGAGAGCCTGAATTGAGTGTTAGCCACTTACGCCCGCAACTTTTGGATAAGCCATGGATCAGCACCATTTCACGGTCTTCTGTGCCTCCTGCAACGACTACGTATATGATGTAGACATGGAGAGGATCCTCGCTGCGGAAAAGTGTAGGATGGAGATAGTAGTATCTCAAGTAAAAGGTTGGTTGCGTTAACTGACATTGAAGACTGTTGTAGTGCGATTTAACGCCGCACAGACCCTTCCACCAAGCGACTGAAGCTCAACGAATGGCGGCCGTCTATTGAAGAAGCGCAAAAACTAAAGGCGTTCTCTGGGCCGGTTCTGAAGTGCGCAGGACTGCGTGGATTGCGTAATATGGGTGCCACGGTACTGTACCATGTGAATGATTCATTTCAATGGATTGATGGTTTGGCATTACTTAAACAGTGTTTCATGAATGTCATTCTTCAAAGTCTTATCCATAACCCTCTTCTGCGCTTGCATTTCTTGAGCGACCGACATAACCAGAATTTGTGCGCAAATAGACGCGTTGGAAAAATTTGCGTCGCCTGTGAAATGGACAATTTATTTACTAACGTAAGGACGCTTCTCGGGATATGAAATATCTTAATTCTTCATTTGCAGTTCTACAGTGGCCAAAATACGCCGTACGGCCCGACTTCTTTCCTATACTCGATTTGGAAGACGAACTCAGCCCTGGCGGAGTATGCTCAGCAAGACGCTCACGAATTCTTCATCGCTGTTCTGAACGAAGTGCATAACAATTGCGTTGGTACGCCGTACCTTTTCCATCGTCATACTAGCTCCCAACGCCAAGCCGCTTTGAATGTGGCGCACCAACAGGCTATGAAAACAACTTAAACTCTTCTAACTGCCCATGCGTCGTTCATCAAGTTTTTTGTGGGTCTCTGCAATCTGAAGTGACCTGCGCGAAGTGTCACAACATCACCTCAACCACCGACCCTATGCTCGACCTTTCGTTAACGATACGGCATGCATCAAAGGCGAAGCACAGTAAAACCTCGAGAAAAAAAGCCGCCGCTGCCGCTGCCGCTGCCGCTACCGTGGGCCTTGCACTACCCGGCTCCGCTTCTGCAACCTCGGCCAGTACTTCCACTCCCGGGGACACAGCACCAAACACTGCGGATTCGTGCCATCTCATTGAATGCATGGAACGGTATGGCTTGATTGAAAACGCCTTTTCTAAGTGACCTAATGGCAATGTAGATACTTTGCTGCGGAGAAACTTACTCACTATCAGTGCGGAAACCCTGCCTGCGGTAAGATCGAACCTGGGGCTCCACCCCCAACTCCAACTCAATCGAAAGACGCGGAGTCAATCAAGCATGTAACGATTAAGTCACTTCCCCCAGTCCTGTCCATACAACTTAAGGTTGTTGTGCTTT
This sequence comes from Zopfochytrium polystomum, assembly GCA_025765615.1. Taxonomy (NCBI): domain Eukaryota; kingdom Fungi; phylum Chytridiomycota; class Chytridiomycetes; order Chytridiales; family Chytridiaceae; genus Zopfochytrium; species Zopfochytrium polystomum. Next base: position 32,689 of record JAIVFJ010000189.1, on the reverse strand, counting down.
TTTGAAAATGTCTATTTTATGTTCTGTTGAAGCTTTTTGTCCATCGAAATCCTGTGCTCGACTAGAGATTTGAGCACTCGGGACAAGGATCAAAAGTGGAAACCTTTGTGAAAGTACCAGTAGAATTGGACATGACGCCCTACACAACTCGTTCTGTTAAGACGAGAACGAAAAGATTGAAGCGAGAATCGTCTGGCCTCTCGAGAAAGCAAAGTGCCAGGAGCCTTGTTCCCTTTGATTCCGTGAAGTGAGTTCTTTGGGTTCTCAGGAAGTGTCTGATGCTTTGTTTGGCTTCACGCTTATTTTCTTCAAGCGAGAGTATTCCAGAGAACAAGTATGTATTATTTTCAGTGATCAATCATCAGGGAGGGCTTGAGACCGGTCATTACACAGCCTTCGTGAAAACAAGAGGACAGGTCAGATTGCAACTTTCTCGTTCATATGTGCTCTAGCAAACCAGTTCATCATTATTTTACGTAATATCATCAGTGGTTTTTTTTTGATGACCACAACGTCCAGCTAGCATCGCAGAGAGACGTTCTGTCGAGTAATGTGTGAGCTCCTCTGATCTTTTCACAGCGATTCCCTCGTGCTGGCATAAACTTCCGTTCTTTTTTTGCAGGTATATGTGCTTCTATGTGCGGGCCAATTACTGTATGTCCCCCAATTCGATTGTTGATGTTTGTGGAAGAACGGCCCCCTCCACAGGTGAAACCGCAACTGGCTCCATAGCCACAGCTGAAGCCAGCTCGTCGAATGCATCAGAGTATTTCGAAGAGGAGATATTGGCTTCTGCAGACGTTTCGCCAATACGACCGCGTTGAAGAGGGTGGATATTATTCCCAGGTCCCCTTGATGTCGGGTGATGGAGGCGAGCGTTCCTCAAAAGAAAAATTAACAGTAAATAGAATACTATCTCAGCCTGCAACACCGCTTTACAACACCCGGCTCGCCATTAGAAGCAGAGTATTGTTGGAGGGTTCGGAGCCGATTACCTTGGGAACTATTTACGTAAGTCTGGTGTTGCAGGCAACGCGCCAGGCATCGTCTGAGAGGCCTCAGTGAGGGTATGCGGCAGGCGAGAGGGCATTGCTAAAGCACTCCTGAGGGTCTATTTTCGACTCTGCCACCGTTCCAGCTGGTATGACTTGGGGCCAAAAACCCTCACACTCGTCACGCTGAGAAAATAGAAGCGATATTCTCACAATTGTGATCGTCCCAAATAACTCCAAATGACATGGTTTCCCTCTCTTTTTCCTTAACCCTTTGGGGCTAGGTGGTATGAGATTCTCAAGTATATCACATAGGGTGTTGGTCATAGTTTAGGTTCTTCGGCTCTTACTTTACTATCATTTGTTATTACACATTGTATAAGAATGTGAAAGTATGACCCTAAGAAAGAGGAAGCGACTCTGGTCTTTTCTCTAAGTCTCCACTATGTAGATTTATTTTTGGTCTTGTTACAAGCATTGCAAATCATTAGCACAAGAAGAATCATTATTTTGTGATAATGAAAGAGCTATTTGGCTATTTGGTCGTAAATGGGTCTAGGCAGCCTTGAAAGCCACTCTCGTTTATCTGTGTACATAATCTTGTAAATGCTTCTTCTCTCTTATCTTTTCTTTCTTGTCAGTGCCAAGGCTGACGTCTGAAAAAGCGGATAGCGGTTATCTGCCTACATCCGCTTCACGCTATCCGCACTTGTCAGACACAAACATCACCTTGTGTCCCCTTGTTGGATGCGGTGCAGAAATGGCGGACACGGATAATGTATGGATTTGTCCGCTGCATCACATTTGAGAACTGCACTTCTACTGTTAAAGGCGAGTGACAAGGACCCCAACCAAGACGAAAGTACAAGTTAAAAAATTAGACAATGAAAAAATGAACAAGAAAAGAGAAACAAATAAGAAAGTGGATCAGTTGTCAGAGAAGCAAGTTACGCACAGCAGAACACATACCTGATTTGCCAACCCCATCCCAGACCAAAGTCTGCACCTACAAAGAAGAAGAAAGAAAAAGAATGAGATAAGAATAATGAGAGCCTATACTCACTCCTTTGACTCTGGGATCTGGGCCCTAGAGTGAGGGAAAGCAAATAATAGGCTAAAACTAAATTTATTGGGCTGTTGTCTAGGGGATGTTTCAACCCTACTAGTTGCCTCGTCCACAAAGTATCCCTACTGATCTGTCTAACAGGGGTCTCAAACACAAAGAATGAACATTCAGAGGGACAATCCTCTGAGAGATCGGTGCCAGAGCACTGGTTACTTGCGTGGCCGCAGGCTGATGCGAGGGGAAACAGAAGGGCACTCCCAAGGGCGCAACACAACCGCAGAATAATGAGAGAGAAGAGGGAAATGGGGGTTTTTATCTCAGGAACCTAATCTCAAATACAACAGGAGCAGTTAATAGCGACGGGATGGACAGGGCGTGACCTAGCGCGCCTTGTCGCAGATGGTGCTGTGGGAGCCCTTGTTGTCGCCAGCGAGGGGGGGGATTGAGAGAAGGGAGTAGACTATATAGGGGTTGGCAGGTCTCCAGCAGGGAACTCGCACGTGGAAACACCTGCAATCATACACGCACCCTGCTGGGCTGTGTCGGCACAATCACTCAACCAACGGGCTTTATCGCATCGCACTCTCACAGCAATAGGACTGAGGCAGGCACTCGTAGATCGAACTCTCAGGTGTCAGGGACCATGCATGGTGGACGATGCTGTCCCTGTCACCTCTGTGGTGGGCGTGTGCCGGCGATCCTCACTCCAAGACAGAGCCAGCAGTGTCACACAGTCGGTGGTGGGGCCAGCTGCATTCCCCACCCGCGGCCCCTTAAGAGGAGCCCCCAAAGAGACCATGGACTCACCTGGGTGTGTACCACCTCTCACTACCTGAAAGAATTCGTTGGGATGGATTGCCTATGGGTTGTGCTGCTGTGGAGATGGGGATAGTACACTACTGAAGGTGGAGGTGGTGGGAGGTTGATCTTGGCTTCTGTCAGTCTTGTGTTTGTCTTTATACAAAACTGTTACAAGGACCATCACTTGCAAAATGCTGCAAGTCATCCTTGCAGAGCAGTAACAGGTCAAAGCTTCTGCACACTGCTTACACCAAAAGACCCAAAACTAACACTACCCTCACCTCCGTGAGCCAGATGGATTTGAAAGGACTCTGTACTGGTGCCAAAAGACAGAAACCAGATTGAAGAAAATAGGAAAGAGAGAAATGGCCCAAAAACAGGGAGAGAGAAAATTGACAAGTCAACCTCGCCTGACTTGGAGCATCCACCACAAATGCTCTAAGGCCCCCAACCCTATGCGTGTATGTACAAGTGCTGAAAATAAATAATAAATTAGGCGGGCTTGGGGTACAGCCTGCAGGCACCCCATCCTGAGGCAGTCAGGCAGTCTCTGTTAGTCACCAAAAGAGAAATATGTTGAGAAAACCCTGGTGCAACAGAAACTATTAAGACAAAAGTAGTAAAAGCAGGCCCAATAATAAAGACAGCTGCAAATACACTTTGATAGATAACACCTTGGAAACTAAAGAACTGGAATAATAATAGGGGTCCCGATCCTTGCAGCTTTATGACAGGTATGCTTGTTTTTGCGAATAAAATCCCTAGACTTTATCACTGAGACCTTGGTCTAGTCTCACATGGATGCTGCTATGCAGTCTGCCGTTGGAGCTATGCTCTCTTCAGGTTTGTCTTCATCTTCACCAAGGATGACAGCAAATGTGTCAGGGTTCCAACCATAGTCGTTATTGTCATCATCATCTTCCATATCTTGTGGAAGAGATGGAGGTTGGTCGGAGGTGTTTGTTGATGATGATGGCAGCTGTCCCCCCAGAAGCCTGGTGCAGTTGCTGGCAAGTATGGGAGGAGGGAGCACCATCAGGAGGAGAATTGGATAATTGATGGTAAGAGTCAAGTGGTGGCTCAAAAAGAGTTTAGGTTGGACAACATTGCATTGCGCATAGTGATGATCCTGTTGCAGGAGAAACCAGTTGCTGGAAAATTTGGAGGAGTTTCTCAACAGTGCAGCAGTGACAAATAGTGACTCCAGGAGTTGTATAATGCTGTACTTGATGGAAAAATGGTCCAGGATAGATGTGTGTTGCACACAATGCTTGTTCCAAGCTGATTGATAGACGAAAAATTCTGAAATCAGAAGAGCAGGTTGGCACCATTGAAGAGCGACTTTGTGCCAAATTTCAGGCCAAGAATCAAACTTTTGGTGGTGTTGTCCCTTGGGGAGTGTTGAGAAACGGAATAGAGAGAACTTAAAGCAATTTGGTGTGCAGCTGGGGTGATTTGTCCCGCAGGGAAGGACAAAATGGTGGTTGGAGGTAGTGGTAGTTCAACTTTTGGATCCCCCTTCTTGAAATCTCTTGTAGCTCCTGCTGTAGGCATTGGGCGCGTAAGGTATCAATGGAAAGAGCAGAAGCAGGCAAATACAGTTCTTTAAGGGCATCCTCTGATTGCTTCTCCCTGTCGAGATGATGAGATGATGTTACACGTCACACAAAGTTGAGGAAGTTTTTCGACTTCAGCAGCCAATCAAATTCTGTAGACAACGTAAAGAGCTGCGTGATGGCTTGTTGGAAAGAGGAGAAAGGTCTGCATTGGCGGTGGCTCACTCTCCCATGGACATCCGTTGGAGGATTGCGTGCGAGCACTTCCCCACAGCGCAGGTTTATTTTTCACTGTGGACGGGACCAAACCCCTTTCTCCTGTGAAGTGCACAGGCCCTCGCAGATCTGTGTGCAGAGCAGGGACCAATTTACTTTGAAAAAATTAGAGTGTTCAAAGCAGGCCGGTCTTGGTGCTTGCATACATTAGCATGGAATAATAGATTAGGACCTCGGTTCTATTTTGTTGGTTGCTACAGTTGCAGTAATGATTAATAGGGACAGTTGGGGGCATTAGTATTTAATTGTCAGAGGTGAAATTCTTGGATTTATAAAAGACTAACTACTGCGAAAGCATTTGCCAAGGACGTTTTCATTAATCAAGAACGAAAGTTGGGGGATTGAAGACGATCAGATACCGTTGTTGTCTCAACCATAAACGAAGCCGACTGGAGATCGGGCACCGCTTGCTTTGAAAAAGGCATGCTTGGCATCCCTGTGAGAAATCTTCAAGTCTTTGGGTACCAGGGGGAGTATGGTCGCAAGGCTGAAACTTAAAGGGATTGATGGAAGGGCACCACCAGGCAAGGAACTTGCGGCTTAATTTGACTCAACACAGGGAAACTCACCAGGTCCAGACATGGTAAGGATTGACAGACTGATAGCTCTTTCATGATTCTATGGGTGGTGGTGCATGGCCATTCTTAGTTGGTGGAGCGATTTGTCTGGTTAATTCCAATAACGAACGAGACCTTGACCTGCTAAATAGTCGCACTTGCTAGCTTGTCGGTGGGCGCACGCAGGGGGCAACCCCCACATTCCAAGACTTCTTAGAGGGACTGCCGGCTTCTAGCTGGCAGAGGTTTGAGGCAATAACAGGTCTGTGATGCCCTTAGATGTTCTGGGCCACATGTGTTTTACACTGACTGAGCCAGCAAGTGACTTGAACATTTGGCCGTTGTTTTCACAGCACCAATTTTTTATCATTGTGGCTTTATATGTGGTGGAGATACCTGATGACCTTTTCAGTCTGTAGTGCATGGGGTGGGTTGCTGAGGTGACACCTGGACGTAGTCTATTACAGTTCACCTTCTCTTCCCACCAGCCCCTTCAGGGCCGGAACAATAAAAAAAAAGATGCTTGACAACCCTGTAAGTCTGTAGCGTATGGAGTGGGATTGCTGAGGTGATACCTGGACGTAGTCTGTTACAGTTCACCGTTGATGGCTCTTTCTCTTCCTGCCATCCCCTTTGGGGCTGGAACAAATATAAAAAAATCTCCTAGAGTCACTCTTTGTCACCACTGCAACAACTGCATGTCAAGGGGGCAACAACCACTGTGACAACAATGATGACTGTGATGATAGATGCCACTGAAGTGACCATAACCAAGGAGGTCGAAATGACCTTGAGCGAGCAGAACAAAAGAATCGCCAAGGAAGGAACAACAGGAATGACAACAACAGGGGACGCAACACACGACAACCAAAACTGCTCTCGCTCCCCTCATTGTGGGGATCAGCCCCACTACTGGTGTGGTCACCACAAGGAAAGGGACTGCCGTGACTGCTGCAAGTCAGGAGTCACCCATAGGCCAGAGCCAAAGGCTACCTCAATCCATTGACATCTTGGAAGAGTTGAAGGCACCAGGTGCGAGTTCTGTGCGGAGGTTCCAAGCTTGCCTGTTATGAATCACCCTCTGGAAACCTCTGGAACCTTCTAGAACATTCCTTCATGGAACCTTGTGGAACCTTCTGGAACTTTCTTTGCTTTCCTGACTTGTCTTGTTGTCATTGGTATCATTGGTATCATTGTATTACGAATTGCTCTTTCTGGAACTTTCTTTGAGTCTTGACAAGGAAGACTCTCAAAAGGTATAAAAGGGGGATGGGGGACCTGTCCCATCCCTCAAGTGAATTATTGTTTCCAATACAATCATCACTCCTCTCAGTTCCTTGTCTGCCTTGTCCTGTCCTGCCCTGTTCCTGACATCATAATTCACTTCACCCTCTCCTACTACTCTCTGCCATCATGTCTGACCCAAACAACACCTTCCCTGATGCAACTGCCTTCCAAGCTTTGATGGACCAATTACAAGCCCTTTCAAGACAGACACACCAACTTCAAGAACAAGTCCTTCACCAGCAGCACCAGCTTCAACAACAACTTCACCAACAAGAACATCAAGCTCTTCCCCTGCCCCAAGCCAACCAAGCAAGAGAGCCCAAGGTTCCCAGCCCTGACAAGTTCACTGGGCTGGCCAAAGACCTTAGGAACTTTATGGCCACTGTGGAGAATGTCATCCTTCTCCAACCTTCAAGATTTCCCAGTGAGCAAGTCAAGGTTCTTTTCACAAGCACCCTCCTGTCTGGTCAAGCTCAATCATGATACAGATCTCTCCCAAGCACACCCACCACCCTGCAAGAGCTCTGGGAGGGGCTGGAAGCAACCTTACCTTTGGTGACCCCTACGCATCTTGGACAGCAAGATCCAAGCTCAAGCATATCAAGCAAGGAAAGCAATCTTGTGTGGCCTACACCAACCAATTCAAGCAACTAGCCAGAGACTCTGGATACAATGATGCAGCTCTGATGGAGCTGTACCATGATGGTCTCCATGAGTCTATCCAAGACATGCTCTCCCAGTCTCTGCACATCCCTGAGACCTTGGAAGAGTACATTCTCCTTGCCATCAAGATTGACAACAGACTCTACTCCAAGAGGCTGAAGCAAAGACAAGTAGGAACTACATCAAGACCTACCCCAGTCCCTCAAGCTCTTACAGTTCCTGAACCCATGCAAGTGGATGCAGTTGAGACACTTCCTAAGGGTCCTCTGAGCCAAGAGGAGAAAACAAGGAGGGCCCAGCAGTGACTGTGTTTCTACTGTGGCTTCAAGGAACATGCTGTCAAGGACTGCCCAAGGAAGAAGCACCCAAACTCCCAGGTCCAGGCTCACTGAGGGGCAATTCCCTGGACCCTCCTCCAAGCTGCCCCTGTTTCATCACCACCACCAGCACCACAAACACCTCAGATTCCAAGCCCCACCAACTCACCATGGATGTCAAGATTCAACTCTCACCCAAGTCAACCATCACAACTAAGGCCCTTATCAACTCTGGATCATCCTGCAACATCATTGATGCCACCCTTGCCAAGTCTTGTGCCATTCCCACCATCAAGAAATCCACACCCCTCAAGGTCCACTTTGCCAATCATGCTCTGTTCAAGGAAATCAGCCATGAAACCAAGCAAAACCTCCACATCCAAGACTTTCCACCATCCATGGTCAACCTGGAAGTATTGGATCTTGGCTCACCCACATTCTCTGTCATCCTGGGATTACCATGGCTGCAAGCCCAGAACCCTGCCATTGATTGGGTCACTGGTCAAGTCCAACCTCCACCAATCGGAACAGTCACCCAAAACTCAAGTCAAGCCACCAAGTCTCATGCTCTCAAGCCCTTGATTCAAGATTCACAGCCAGCCAAGACTCAAGTTCCACAGTTCCACAGTTCACAGTTCACAGTCAAGATTCAAGTAGAGCTCATAGAGCTCACAGTCATGGCCAAGACTCTAGTTCACAGAACCCACAGTCAAAGATTCAAGTACCACAGTTCACAGTCCATATTCAAGATTCAAGTTCCACAGCTCACAGTCTTTGCCAAGAACAGAACTCTCAGTCAAAGATTCAAGAATCACAGTTCCCAGTCAAGAATTCAAGCCCCACTGCTGAAGAGCACGGCAACCTGGACCCATCAGACCTTTTGCTGGCATCCAAGCTACCAAAAGAATATCTCCCTTATGCTGATGTGTTTTCCAGGACCAGGACAGACCTTGCACCTGAAGGGGGAGATGGTTTCACCCCACCATCCAAGACACACCTTTCATTGCTTCCTGACAGTGTGTGGGCCCATGCTATTTCCAAGGACCCCAAGCCTCACAAGATTCAAATCAGCCAAGAGGAGGAAAAACTTGAGATACTCAAGACAAGGCATGATGCAGCAACAGCTGGACACCCAGGAGAGCACAAGACATATGAGCTTGTTTCCAGAGACTTCTACTGGCCAGGCATGAGGAAGTACATCAAGAACTATGTCAGCAGCTGTGAAACCTGTCAAAGAAACAAATCCAGCAGACACAAGCCCTATGGACTTCTGGAGCCCCTCCTAATTGCCATCAGCCCTTGGTCATCAATATCCATGGACTTCGTTGTGAAACTGCCCCCATCCCATGGATTTGACTCTATCCTTGTTGTCATCTGCAGAAGGACAAAGTTGGCCCATTTCATCCCTGCACTGAGAATATAGATGCACAAGGAACAGCAGATCTGTTTTGCAGCACATATTCAGGCTCCATGGGCTGCCTCAGTCAATCATCAGTGACAGAGGACCTCAGTTCAGATCTCAATTTTGGAAAGCACTCACAGCAGCCCTTGAATTCAAGTCTCAACTGTCAACTGCTTATCACCCTCAGACTGATGGACAAACAGAAAGAACAAACCAGACTCTGGAGCAGTATTTGAGGTGCTATGTCAGCTATCAACAGGATGATTGGCCCACCCTCCTTCCACTGGCAGAATTTGCTCTCAACAGTTCTCTCCACTCAAGCACCCAGCTATCTCCTTTCTTTGCAACCTATGGCTTCAATCCAAGAGGAGATCTTCTGGGACAAGAGACCCTATCCAATGTCCAAGCTCCTGCTGTGGCTTCACACTTGCATAAGCTCAAGATCATCAGCACCTTCCTGGACTCCACCCTGAAGCATGCCCAAGAAGATGCCTCAAGATTCGCCAACACTCACAGAATGGACCATGACCTTGCTGTGGGTCAGCAAGTTTGGCTTCTGAGGAAGAACTTGCAGACCAAAGGACCAAGTCCCAAGCTAGACAACCTCAAGTTGGGACCTTTCAAGATCTTGGAGCAAATCAATCCAGTCACCTTCAAGCTGGATCTCCCTGCATCCATGAAGATCCACCCAGTTTTCCATGTCAGCCTTTTGGAGAAGTTTGTGGCCAATTCCATTCCAGGCAGAGTTGTTCCTCCTCCTCCTCCAGTTGAGGTAGAAGGTGAAGAGGAATTTGAGGTTGAACAAATCTTGGATGCCAAGTGGTTTGGAAGGACACTCAAGTTCCTTGTCAAGTGGAAAGGTTACGCAGATGCTGACAACACCTGGGAACCTGAGTCAAACCTCACTCACTGCCAAGACCTTCTGCTCAAGTTCAAGACCAGGTACCCCACCAAGTTGCAGAAGAGGCCTAAAAGGGGGAGATGATGTTATGAATCACCCTCTGGAAACCTCTGGAACAGAACATTCCTTCATGGAACCTTGTGAAACCTTCTGGAACCTTCTTTGCTTTCCTGACTTGTCTTGTTGTCATTGGTATCATTGGTATCATTGTATTACTAATTGCTCTTTCTGGAACTTTCTTTGAGTCTTAATAAGGAAGACTCTCAAATGGTATAAAAGGGGGATGGGGGGACCTGTCCCATCCCTCAAGTGAATTATTGTTTCCAATACAATCATCACTCCTCTCAGTTCCTTGTCTGCCTTGTCCTGTCCTGCCCTGTTCCTGACATTGCCCACCAACTCACACACACAAGTCTGAGTACTGCCTGCACATGCACCAAGCCAATGCCATCTCAGCCAGGCTCCAAATGCAGCACTTCACACCTGCTCAATCAAACCATGCTTCAGACTCAGCAACTGTGGCTGTACTGCAAGCAACTCTTGTTCCTTTTTCTGGATTCCACCCTCAACCTGCTACAGGAGGTCCTTCTGTTTCTTCTTCTTCTCAAATAAATGGTACCTTTGCTTCTGCTTTTTTGTGAACACTGCAACAGTGAGCACGTCACACATAGCATAATCTCTCTTCCGTACATGATCGATTCTAGAGCTGTACCCAAAATGATCCCACAACAGCAGCAATTCACTGAGCACCAACAATTTGAAACTGAGCACCATGAATGCTGCATCGAAGGAATTGGATCTGTCACTCCTACTTTTCCTGGTTTTGATATGGTGCTCCACAATGTGCTTCATGTCCCATCACTCAAGGAACTGCTCCTCTCTGTGTCGCATGTCCTCCAAGATCCAACTGCTGGGATGCTATTCACTCAAGATTCTGTTTTTCTTCTTGCTCTTACTACTCTTGCATCTCAACACAGCATCAAGATTGGCAAATGATGTGACAGCCTCTACTATCTCATCCCAGTCCAGCACCCAGCTGCACAGAGGACAATTTCAGTTGAGCCAATTGTCTATGCATCACCAGTAACTGCACACAACCTTTGGCACTGACGTTTTGGCCACATCCACCAAGAGCAAGTATGCAACACTCTCAAATCTGGTGATGTCAACAGTGCTCCTGCCCCACCACCAACAACACGCAAGCCTTGCCTCATTTGCGATATGGCAAAGATGCGCCAGCAGACAGCCACCATCATCATCAACAAACACTTCAGATCAACCTCCACCAACCCTCCTCCAAGATGTGGAAGATGATGACAATGAAGACTATGGTTGGAACCATGACACATTTGTTGTTGTCCTTGAGAAGATGAAGACAAACCTGAAGAGTGCCTATCTTCAACAGCAGACAGCATAGCAGCATCCATCAACACTGAACGGGAACTGTCATTGGATCGCCATTTCCACCATCTTTCATTGTCAACATCAACAATGCACCAACTGGACTTAGCAAGCTACTTGCAAATCGAACAATCACTTGCCATCTCTTGCGACTCTACCTTGCATCAGCTGAGCCAGAACCACGCTTTCCAAAGCACTTCCCAAAAGAACCAATCCACCAATCACAACTCCTACCAGTGCCACATTCCACAAGGAAGTCCACGCATCAGACTACAACAAGAATGGACTGCATCTGAGCTTGAGGAACTTCACTCTCTCATGGACAAGCACAAGGTCTGGGAATGGGTAGTTCTTCCTCCTGGCGAATGTGCAATGTTCTGCAATTGGGTTTATGCCTACAAGCTCGACCCTTTTGGCTGGTTGAAGCGATGGAAAGCCTGTCTTGTCGCATTTGGATACCCAACAAGAAGGCATCGACTACACAGACACCTTTTCTCCTGTCGTCCAGATCCAGGCCATCTGACTGCTCATTGCAATCAGCCTCGCTTTTGACCTCAAGTACCACAGCATGGATGTCAACACAGCCTACCTGTACGCTTTCCTCAAAGAAGTCATCTACATGCACCCACCAAAAGGCCACAAACGATTCACTCCAGATGGAAAGAAACTATTCTGCAAACTCCTCAAGAGCCTCTATGGACTCCATCAATCTGGCCGCCACTGGTTCCTGACCCTTTGCAAGTTCATTGTCAAGGAACTTGGCTTTAACCAATCCCTTGCTGAACCCTGCCTCTTCTTTTGAGTAGACTCTCAGCAACAAATGTTTGAAATCATCTTTGTTTTTGTCGATGACATTAATGTCATGGCCAACACCCCAGTGTTATGAATCACCCTCTGGAAACCTCTGGAACCTTCTAGAACTTCATGGAACCTTCTGGAACCTTCTTTGCTTTCCTGACTTGTCTTGTTAACATTGGTATCATTGGTATCATTGTATTACTAATTGCTCTTTCTGGAACTTTCTTTGAGTCTTGACAAGGAAGACTCTCAAAAGGTATAAATTGGGATGGGGGACCTGTCCCATCCCTCAAGTGAATTATTGTTTCCAATACAATCATCACTCCTCTCAGTTCCTTGTCTGCCTTGTCCTGTCCTGCCCTGTTCCTGACACCCAGGTCTTGTCACAAAAATTGAGGATGCTTTTTGCTCTGAGTACAGCATGTCTCTCAAGGAAGCCACTGTCAGCCAAGTGAATTGCATCCACCTCAAGCGCAACACTGAAGGCATTTGGATGGGCCTAGACAAATACACCAGGACAATTCTCACTGAAGAGAAATTGTGGATGACCTGGACATTGCATCAACTCCAATGTCTATCACCTTTGTGCATGATGAAACGTTAATTGAACTCAGCGAGAGCAACTCAAGCTGGTATCAATCCACACTCATGAAAATTCGATATCTTGCAACACAAACTCAACCAGATATCGCATTTGCAACAAATGTGCTTTCCCAGTTCCAACTGAAGCCACGCCAGTGCCATTGCAATGCACTCTGTCGCCTGTTTTTTTTTCCTCTGAGGCACCTGGGACTGTGGATGATTCTACAGGTGAAGCCACAAGCCACTACAGCTCTTCACAAATGACACCCTTGAACCAGCTGCATACACTACGCATCCTATGGGGGCGAACCTGGAGACTGCACAACACGCACTGGGATATTATGTCTCTTGGGCGCCGCTGTCTCTTGAGTCCCACACAAACAACATCAAGTATCGGTATCCTCCACAGAAGCAGAATACTAGCCACCTTCTGAAGCCTTCCAAGAAGCACAATGGCTCCTAGCCACATTATCAGAGTTGCAACTCCCCACTCAGCAGCCACTTCTGATCCTCAAGGACAATTAATCTGCAATTGCACTAGTGCTCAACCCTCTCACACATTCTCACACATGCTCACACAAAGCACATTGACATATGTGCTCATTTCTTCTGACAAGGTGTAGCCACTGGAGAGATCACCGTACGCTATGTACCAACCAGCGACCAGATCACAGACATTCTCACAAAACCACTCTCGACGTCTCAGCACCAGCGACTGCTCCGACCTTTTGAATACCCTTTTGGTCAAAGCCTCAGATGCTTACGCACGCTTTGCACAACAGGTGCTACACCCATGGCCATCGTCCGGGGGGGTGTTAGGCGGAACTGACTGGTTAGCAGTGTTAGGTGGAACTGAATGGTTAGCAGCAAGAGGCACAAGGCAGACCTGAACCTATTGTGACTGTCAGTTATCGTTTTCATGATGCCCATGGGTGAGTGAGTCACCAATGCGGACCTGGGCACTGGCTTGCACTGTTGACAAATACTCCGAGTATTAAGTGGAACAGAAACCCGGTGTCAACAGTTTTCCTCCTCCTCTGCTCAAGCAAGCAGATAATATAGGAGAGGCTTTTATCCTGTGCTGGTCACACTTGCCTTGCAACTATTACAGCATGCATATCTTCATTATATATCAATAATTCATAACAGAGTTTTTCCCTTTCTCTCCAAGTTGAGGAGAAGGACCACCCACAAACACACATTTCCACTTCATTCACTCCTTCCACTCACTCTCTCAGGGTAGACTGTTTACAACAGCATTCTCAATCCATTGCCAGCGATTTGTCCGCTGTGACCCAAACCAAGCAAATTTTGTTGGCCTTTTGAGAGAACTTCGTGATAACATTATGAGTACTGACAAATGGTGCGCTTGGAACAATCCGACACATCGTGTTTAGGCCCGACAATTCTACATTGCCCATTTTTTGGTACTTAAAATGGATCATTATGCAACCCCTGGACCCACTTTTGACCAAGGGGTGGGACATGAGGAGTATGTTGCTATCTCTCCGATATCAGTTGATGGGGGATCACGAACGCATTTGCCTTTAAGGCTTGCCTATACTATGACAATTCACAAGAGCCAAGGGCAGACTCTCACTTCGGCTTATGTTGATATTGGGCCAAAAGAACAAACAACTGGACATAATTTTGTAGCGCTGCCTTGTGTGAAATCTGTGATTGGCCTTGCGTTGAAAGGATTCCCTTATGGTTGGCTATCAACACTTTTAAAAGAGGTTGACGGACGATCAAAGATTGGATAGCTTTTCAATCTTGGGGAACTAGTAGCTGCATGGTGCAGTGGAAGTAAAACTGCAAAAGTAGAGTTTTATCCAGCTCCCCTTTGGCGTGCTGGATTACAAACATCCTCGCGGGCGAGGTGCTTCTGTTATGTTATTGCTCGTCATAAACAGTGACGTTAGAAAAAAAAAAATTGGTGATCTGAAGTCGGTGACAGCAAACCTTGTGCAAAAGCGCACCGAAGTTCCCCTGATCCGGTAGACCTGAGACTTTCATCTCTTTGGCCAAAGCTGGCAATCTGCCCTATCTGCCCTATCTGCCGCCTTCATTCGTGTTATTGACGTCCTATTTTGGTTCTGCCTTTCATAAGCATCCAGGCAAGCGGAGCTCTTGTTGTGCCTGCGTGTTTCCTTTGTTACTGATCGCATTCTTCAGACGATCAGCTCATCAACCACCCGCATGCCGAACCCATCCACCGCTCTACCGCCCAAGAAGAAATCCAAGGCACAGGAGATCGCGTCTGCCGTAGCCATCGCAGCGATTAAAGCGCAGAGGGCCAAAATGGCAGCGGCTGAAGCAAAGAAGCCCACTGCATCTGGCGGTACATCGTCGGGCTCCTCCAAATCATCGGTGCAGGCGACACATTCACAATCCTCAGTTTCCCAACCACAATCAAGTACCTCATCAAAGATGGAGTCGGGCAAATCTAAGAAGCCAAATGTAACCGCCAAATCCACGAAGCGCGTTCAAACCCACCACCCAGCACTTGATCCAGACGAAACCGTTCAGTCGCAGCCTCACATCCCAGATTGTACACGGCCAAGCAAACCGACACTATCTAGCGGTGCCGCTCCTCTAACACCGGCCACGCCAACCTCGCAGAGTAGAATCGCCGCTCAATCGACAAGATTGGAAAACGAAACAACATTAACTAGCACCCCTTCCTCACAAACTAGCGCTTACTCCTCTCAAAACTGTGGTCTTGCGGCAGACCGCAGCGATCAGCACTACTCCATGAGCCTGTCGGACTCGCCAGTATCATTACCGACCCCTACCACTTCCCTCAGCACCTCTCTGAAGATTGCATCTGCTGCTTTAGGCGACACACGGTTGGAGCTGCTTTTCAAGCAAAGGAACGGAGCAACTTTCCACTCAACAAACGCTGACCTGGAAAAGGATCTCAACGATCCAATGCTGATACAGGAGGCGCAAGCGACGATTGCTGCTCTTGCATCTAATTGGGTGAACAGTGAGAGCAGCGAAGACGAAGAGAGTGGCAGCAACGGGAGCTATGACGAAGCACTGGCACTAGGCAGCGTCATGGTCCCAAAACCATCAGCTGACAGTGGCGTTGGTGGTGCCTCTTCTTTCCACCACTTTGCCGCGGAAAGCCGAAATGAAAAGCCAATCAAGCTACCAAGGAAGCGGGCTCATCTGTCTCACATTCCGCTGCCCCTCCCCCCTCCCCCATTACTGCCAGTGACAGGGTCGTTGGTTGGACCAGTCTGTCTTTCGAATGGAAACGGACTAAGATTTGGAAGCGCCCCGGCAAGCGCATTAAGTGGATCCAGCCATCCTTTGAACTTGAGCACCGTCATGAACCCGCCGTCCACACGTTCTGCAGGGTCTGGTGCGTCCGCTCGCCGCCGGCCAACCTTTTCATCGCGCAGCGCCACCACATTGGCTCGTCCTCGTTGGAACACGGATGAGTCTGGTGGACGACAGCATTATTACCACCATTCGCAGCATTTCTACCATCGCCAAACGGAAAGTAACGGACGCTCGGCCGGCGCGGCGGTTGGCTCAGTTGCGATGGTTGGCGGCAGCGCCTGTGGAGGAGTGGGATCCGATTCTGACTTAAGCGATGATGGACTGGGAAGTCCCATTCGGGACCATTATTATCAGTCCCCCACTGGACCTATTGGTGTCATTTCGAACGGTTTTTGTGTGGGCTCCGGGAGCATTAGTACCCAATCAGGTCGATCCGGCGGTTCGAGTGTGAGCAGTAGCCAGAGTAGTAATGGCAGTATCAATGGCATGTGCGCTCCCATCAACGTTAAATGTGGTAGCGGAGGCTCCAGCACTGCAGGCCTGGGGTTGGGGCCGTCCACAAAAGGACTGACCGGTTTTCCCACAATTGCGCCGTCCATAAGTGGTTATGACGGATCTCAAGACGCAGCTGCCGCCACTGCGGCGCTCGCTTTATCACTTGGAGTTGCCCCACCAACAGCACCTGGAGTTGCGATCGATGTAGAACACGATGCCAGCAAAAAGAATAGCGGGCAGTTATCCTCCCTTGCTTTACTAGCTGTTTCCAGCCACCATTGGGCCGGATATCAAGGGATTCGACCAGGGGGAGGCAAATACTTGTATGGTACTGCTTCCCCGAGCGGATTCACTGGAATTGTTCCTGCCAACGGGCAAATAGGAGTGTCCTCCAGTGGATGTCTATCTCAAGGTGCCCCTGCGACGACAGCTTCCTCAGGGCCGCTTTCCACTTCCAAAAAAAAGAAGCGTCTTCTGGCATCCCCTTTGATGTCAGCTGATTCTTTCACCGATGTTCGCATTTCGGACCCTTGTGTCAACGTTCCGGACGCGGAAAAACTATCGTCCAACGTACCTGTATTGTCATCAATTCAGTTGAACGAATTGGATATTAAGCCACCTGGTCTAAAGCTCTCAGCAGAACTAGGCTCCCCCTTTTCAAGCAAATTGCCTGAGTCTTCTGCCAGCACCAAGCCCTCCATTAGCGTCAATGTACTTCCAAGCAGCAATGGTTCGCCTCTGGGTTCGAGTAAATCTGGTTCTCTCGGCTCCACAGTTCCGGCTAATATGTTGGGCCTGTCATCTTCTGGAATAACCGCCAAATTCGAGTTTGGCGGTCGGTGGTCTGCGGAGAGATGGCCGTCGTACCCAGGTCTTGGTAAGGCAGCATAACGAATATTATCGAGTGGTTGTGTATAAACAAAATCTAAGGTCCAAAGTTACTTCATGATCACTCACAAACGGACTGCGACGGGAGCGGAGATCTATCTGAAGAAGACGAGGGAATAAACGACTATTGCGAGGTTCCGTGGAACCTTTATGATATGCCGAAACTGATGAATGAGTTCGAGCTTGAACATGTTCTCGCCGCGGAGCGGTCAACATCGGTTTCGACCAATATTCAGGTCCAGCCGCCAATTCTTCAACATCATCAATTACAATTAGACCAATCTCAACCATGGCGAGCATCCGAACCGCCTCAAGGCGAGTTTCAACCTGGTGGGTACAATGTGAATCCACATAGCAGACGAGACCCTGTGGCGCCAACGCCTCTCAGACCTCAAAATCCGCAACCGCTCGATCAACTCAATCCCCTTGAAACGAAGAAGAAAAAGAAGAAAGGGAAAAAGTCTGGCGAGATTGTGAATCGAGGAAGTAAGCCATCGGAGATTTTCGATTTGGACTGGCCAATCTCACAAACTTTGCGGTCTGTAGACAATGAGGATGCTGGACCGGGAGAAGCCGAGAGTATCCAACACTCACACAGCAACCAGAGGAATAACTTGCCTCTAAGCGCGCGTTCGGGTGCGAAACTACAGGGTCCTTCTCCCAACCCTCCATCTGTTCAAGCACCGCCAGGAAGTAACCAGCAACAGACACAGTTGCAAAGCATCCCGACTAATCAAGCTCAAGCTACGGATGTGCACATAGGTGCTTCTAATCAAATACCCCAGACTCATGCCCAACAGCAGAGTATTAAGCAGCAACAGCGTGTACAGGCACCTCCACCACCACCCACTCTCCCGACGACGGCCGAAACTGTAAACGCTGAATCCGAAAGTGTTCTTGACGGTTTCACCAAATCAGCAGTTCCGTATAGGTACCGTCGCGCCCGCTTCAATAGCGCTGTTGAACGCGAACATAGCTTAAAAATGTCCGCGAGCCTCAATGCAGCTATGGCTGTTTCAAGCGGACCAAGCAGCAGTGGTCGAACTTCTGTCCCCCTGGTGACGGCTGCTCCCCCATCTGGTGTAACTGTAGGTGGATTTGGTGGCGTGAGCCTCTCCGACGAATTTGTTTGCTTTTTCTGTGAGTTCGAGCATTTGTTTTCACGTCGGGCGATTCGACGCCGCCGAAGGTTATTGGCGTTGGCGGGAAGTGCCAGTCTTCCAGCCGGGGAGGCTGCTCAGTGAGCTTGAAGCGGAGACACACAATTGTGTATTCTATTTGAAGAGATGATAACCCTTGATTCTTGTTGTTCTTTTCGTCACAATCACAGCGGCGCGGAAGTCGCTTCTTCTCTTCTCCATCTTCTATTTCAGTTTCAAAGTTCTCCGAGGCTTGTATCCTTATTGATCTGGAAGTGAGAATGGCAAACAACAGAGCGAGATGTTCTAGAAACGTCTCAACCTGGTTTCACAATTTCATAGCGGTGGGAAAGGGAATCTGCTAGCACAAGATTTCCTCGTGGCATGATTGCCCCACCGGCTTCCAGCGACACAAGCAAAGCAGGCGATGAACAGCACAATCCCTCTCAGCCAGTGTCGCGGTCCAGATCAACTGAATCCCTCAGTTCCCGCGACGAAGAGCACCCAAACTCGGGAAATCATGGTTCTCTAAGGGATGTCAATGAAGCGCTTCAGACGAAGATAATGGAGTTGAAGAGCCAGCTGACGGTACCGGTTTTGAGGTGTTTCGTTTCACACCAACAGTTGATGTTTTCGCTTGCCCAGGAGTTAAACGAAAAGAGCGATCGAGACCGGGCGGCTGCAAACGAGGACATCCAGAAGAAGAACGCTGTCATCGATCGGATGCGAGTAAAACTTAATCGCTATGAATTCGCTTTGAAGGAAGCTATACTGTTTCTATCCAAGCCAATGGATGCTTACGAGGCTTGGTTAAACCAGCGACAGGAAATACAAAGCAGTCCCTCTCAGGATATTGGATTAACTGATTGCAAGTGTGGAAGTGGAGACTCTCAACAGAACAATGTCGGCCAAAACAATTCACTTCTGAGCGCCATAAACGCAACAGTTGCTTTGGCCAACCCGTCCCTGTCGTCTGGTGCGGCTAATGGTCATGTCAGTGTTAGCAACTTGATTGTCGAATCTTCGCAGCCATCTGCCGGCTTTGGTAGTTTGTTTCCATCCTGGCCCGTTGGCACCGGGGCTCCCCGTTCTCGAGCAACGTCCTCGGCGAAGAACAACCCTTCAGGCAATGCGTATTCAGCAACGTCGCCGGCTTCAGACAAACGGTCAGTATCTTCCGTGGGGCTGGTGGACAACGGCCGACCCTCATCTGCCAGTTGGACTGGACAATTGGTGACCACTTCAACATCAGCGCCAGGGGCGACAACCTGTCCTGGCGGTTCTTCCCCTACAACGTATGGTGGAGCCACACCCTTAGAGATACAGTGTCTCGAGTGTATGCGACTGGCGCTAAACTATTTGAAAAATGCACAGGCGTCTGTGCAGAACATTGACTCCAATGTCGCGGTCTCAAATGTCTCTACTGTTCAATCTTTATTTCCGAGTCTCTTTGAGGAGAGCAAAGACGAAGCGGGTAAAGCCCAGTCCACGTTCACAGACGAAACACAATGGAGCGACAGAGCGTCGCGGCCTACTGGACTGATCATAACCGTGGAGCTTGAAGACAAGCACAATTCTAGCAAATTGACTGGTACCTTGTGTCCCGCGTGCGGTAACTCAACGACGCAAGTCAACCGATACCCCTCGAAGCCTTCGACGCTGCCTGAACAAGAATGCCAACAGCAAACACTCTCTTCAGTTGGCTCGACCCGTCATGGCTTCATGTCTAAATCGGCCTCTTCAGCGTCGATTGGCTCCAATAGTGCCACTGCAGGTTGTGCGGCCACGACGTCGAGCTCAAAGGCCCGAACCGCCGCACTTGCGCGTCTAAATTCGCCGGAACGACGTGTGACAGTGGCAAAAGCCAATAATGCGCTGTTGCACGCTGCAGTAGTCATGGGCGATGGAGACGGAGACGGCGATATAGGTGATATATATACGAGCACAGATGCCGAATCTTTGGCAAGTCAGAAACAGCGCACGGTCAGAAATGACCATTCCAGTAACTCAAACGGAACTGCGTTCAACAATGCTATCCACCGGTGCAGCAATTGCCGAGAGTTACTTCTACAGCAGGATCGACTTCACGATACGATTGCTGAGCTAAGAGATGATGTTACTTCTCTTGCAAACCAACTAGAGGCTACTAGAGCAGCCCTTGACCGAGTACAGCTGTCGAAGGACATTTTAGACCAAGAGATTGAAGAATTAACAGCGCAACTTTTTGATCAAGCCAACAGAATGGTGATCGACGAGGCACGACTCCGAGACGAACTGGAAACTTCGAATCGAGACCTCCGCGGGGAGCTCAAAACACTGGCGAAGCAACTGGATGCACTGAAAATTCGCTCGGGCAATCGTCCAACGACTGCCTCGCCATTAAATTCTATTTCAAATTTAATCGCTGTAGCAAACGGAACGTCAAGGCCAATCGGCCCAACACACGCATTTTACGCGCAAATGAACCTTTCTCCTCCTCGTTTAACGGCCACTGCTGTCGCTGCAGCTACGCTGCAAGCCTCACTTTCCTCTCTGAGCTCCAGTGCGTCATCTATAGCTGCTGGTTCACTTCCGACGCTTCCTCTTCCGACCCTGCCGATTGATGGAATTCATTTTGCTGAATTCCAGGATCACGTCAAACAAACCAGCATGTTAACAACAATCACGCCTCCACAATCTTTATCAGCGTTTCAGTCGACTGCGTTTATGCGGCGATGCATGGCTGAAGATGTGGAACCATGCCTGTTTTACGCTTACGCGGGTTACCCAGGAGCCGTGGGAGGAATATTCACGACAGGCGCGGGAAAAACCCAGAATGGCCTGCTTGGCGTCAAGAAAAGGGTTCTGGAGAGCATGATTCGAGGAGTAGTAGATGTAGTGCGGCTGGCGGACTGCACAGCCGATGAAGGGCATACTTCGCAAGGTCAAATCGGTTGCAAAATGAAGTGTGCCTCATGTTCGCTCTTACGAGAATGCCCCTTCCGCTTGAGGTTGGCTCATAAGAACGGAATTGGATCACCTACTGGAACTTCTGGTGTTGGAGGCGAAGCCGTGGACTCAATAAGCATTGTTCCCATCTCAATCCCAGTCGTTTCTCCAGACTCGTTCAGTATATGTCGTTTATGTCGGGATAGGATTGCCGCCGTTGTGGACTTCTTCACGTACATGCGAACTTTGATCGGCCCAAGAAAGCAGGGAATAGCTGGGGGAGGAGCTGGAGCAGCTTCTATAGCTGGAACAGCTGGACTAACCATCCTTGGAATGTTCAGGCATGTGACTTGGCTTCGGCGGAGGATGTCCGCAAGCCGCGTTGGTAGTTGTGCCTTATTCGATCTTGAACCGTTGATGCTCATTGAACGGAAAGTAGGGGAGGGGGAGTGGGAGAAATCAGTGCAAATTTTACAATAGTGGATGTGTTAAAAGCACAACAAACGCCGTTTTCTCGTCGTTCTTGTCGTCCCTCCTAAACACAATTCGTTACCCTAAGCCGCCTGACTCGTGGATCAGCGAACCTGCAACCAAAACACCGTCCGTCTTATTCCTCGATGTAGTGGACGTGCTGCATTAAAAATTCAGCAGAGTGTGGTCTAGTTCGATTAGTAGCAAGTTCATACTAAGAAATAACACACTAATTTTGTTTTTCTATCTTATCATTGTTCCACTCAAACGATTGTACAAAATAAAGTGACCTTCAACAAGTTAGCGCTAGGCGGGACTTGGACGATTTAAAAGGAGACATGGCCGCCCACCCATTTGGGCACAAATGACACAAAAAACATGAGATTTGAAAAGTACAGCGGAACCAGAATGGAAGGGCAACCAAAAGAAGCTGCGATTGGCACAGATAATACTTTGGCAACAGTACACGAAGTGGAATGCCACAATGCATGAAAATCCTTTTTTGCAGTCTTTGTCCACATGACTGCCATGCCCCACGTTCAGGTTGAGTGTGTGCGCAGAGAAGGTTCCAAATTTGTTGAAGTGCAGGATCACTGGGATGTGAGACTATACTCACTCCTTTGACCGCGGGGTTCGAACCCTAGAGTGAGGGAAAGCAAATAATAGGCTAAGACTAACTTTATTGGGCTGTTGTCTAGGGGGTGTTTCAACCCTACTACTTGCCTAGTCCATGAAGTATCCCTACTGATCCTTCAAATAGTCTCAAACACAAAGAATGAAGGTTCAGTGGGACAATCCTCTGAAGGATTGGTGCGCGCACCAATTACTTGCGTGGCTGTGGGCTGGTGCAAGGGGAAACAGAAGGGCACATCTGAGGGTGCAATAAAACAGCATAAAAAGAGAGAAGAGGGCAACAGGGGTTTTATCTTGCAAAGAACAGGAGTGGTTAATTGTGGCAGGACAGACAGGATGCAACCTAGCGCCCCTTGTTATGGGGTACTGCAGGAGCCCTCCTCATCACCAGTGACGAGGGGAGAGCGAGAATGTTGGTGATTGTGCCTGGCGTGTCAAAAGGGCACCAACAGACTTGAGTTGGTGTGGAGCGATAAAGTTGTTTAGAGCATGAGCCTGAAAGAATTCGCTATGTTGGCTGATTGATGGATTGGGCTGCTGTGGTGTACACTACTGAAGGTGGTGGTGGTGGGAGGTTGATCTTGGCTTCTGTCAGTCTTGTGTTTGTCTTTATGCAAAACTGTTACAAGGACCATCACTTGCAAAATGCTGCAAGTCATCCTTGCAAAGCAGTAACAGGTCAAAGTTCCTGCACACTGCTTACACCAAAAGACCCAAAACTAACAGAGCCCTTTTCTTGTTAAGAGCGAAGTGCCATTTGTTGCCAAAGTAGATGGAGAGCCGATGCTCTCAGACAGATTGGTCTTCTTTAGAGTGCAGAACACATCCTTTGTAAGAGCAAAGCGCCATATATGAACGAGGTATTGATCAAAGGTAGAACTTGAAGAGCTTCACAGGTCAAGGCAGAGGGTATGGTGACTCAGATAAGATTAATGGTTTTTGTTTGTTTTATTCGAGGGTAGAGAGAGAGCAAGCAGACGTGATCAGGATCTAGGATGATGCTTCTCTGGAGCTGCTGGGGCTCCCTCTTTATACTGCAGGTGGTCTCAGGAATCAGACTTTGGTGATAGCCTTTTAGCTCTGAGAGATAGATATTAGACTTTGAGGAGTCAGGAGGCAGGCATGACATCATTGCTGCATCACACTGATTTGGCCAGAACTTCCATGGAGTTATGTGTGCAAAGAAGTAAGTCAGGCTACATGTCAAGCTCCTGTAATCATTCCTATCAAATTGTGTTGGTGGATGCGCCCTGCGCTGTCCCCAACACCTGAGAGTTTGATCTACGAGTGCCTTGGTCCATTGCTGTGAGAGTGAGATGTGTGAGTACGAGTGCAATGCGATAAAGCCTGTTGGTCGAGTGATCGTGCCGACGCAGCCCAGCGGGGTGCACGTACAATTGCAGGTGTTTCGGCATGCGAGCTCCCTGCTGTTGACCTTCCGACCCCTTCATAGTCAACTCCCTTCTCTCTCTCCCCCTCGTTGCTGGCAACAACGAGGGCTCCTGCAGCACCGCCCACGATGAGGGGCAATAGGTCACACCCTGTCTGTCCTGTCGCAATTAACCGCTCCTGTTACGTTTGAGATTAGGTTCCTGAGATAAAAACCCATTTCCCTCTTCTCTCTCTCTATTTCTGCGGTTGTGTTGCGCCCTCTGGAGTGCCCTTCTGTTTCCCCTTGCACTGGCCCATGGCCATGCAAGTAATCAGTGCTCCCACACCAATCCTTCAGAGGATTGTCCCTCTGAATGTTCATTCTTTGTGTTTGAGACCCTTGTCAGACAGATCAGTAGGGATACTTCGTGGATGAGGCAACTAGTAGGGTTGAAACACCCCCTAGACAACAGCCCAATAAATTTAGTTTTAGCCTATTATTTGCTTTCCCTCACTCTAGGGCCCAGATCCCAGGGTCAAAGGAGTGAGTATAGTCTCACATGGCGCCCTAAGAGGGGCCTCACTAAGAGATGACATACTCACCTGGGTGTACCAGCTTGCTCTACCCACTTGACGAGGACCAGATGGATTTATAGGGACTCTGTATTGATGCCAAAGGACAGAAAACTATATAATAAAAAAAAAAAGGATTTGTGGCTAAACTGACTTTCTAATTGCAATTAGTGGAGCAGGGGGGGGGTTAATTTTTTGTCTTTGGTGCCCAATCAAAACTCGGCAGAAAAATTGGAAAAGGAAGGAGCTCAATGCGTTGTCTGTCTATCAGATATGTCTGTCTATCAGATTGTCTGTCTACCTCCCTGTCTGTAGGACTGGCAGTCAGTGGGCTGTCTGTCTCTCTGTCTGTCTCTCTATCTCTTCGCTCTGCCTCTCTCTCTGTCTCTCTGCCTCCGTCTCTCACTCTGTCTCTCTGTCTCTCTTTCTCTGCCTGTCTCTCTCTCCCTCTCCTTCTCTCTCTCTCTCCCTGTCTCGCTCTGCCTCTTTCTCCCTCTCCCTCTCCCTGCCTCTCTCCCTCTCTCCCTCTCTCACTCACTCTCTCTCTCTCCCTGTTTCTCTCTCTCCCTGTCTGTAGGACTGGCAGTCAATGGGCTGTCTGTCTCTCTGTCTGTCTCTCTATCGCATCGCTCTCTCTCTCTGTCTCTCTTTCTCTGTTTCTCTCCCTGTCTCTCTGTCTCTGTCTCTCACTCTGTCTCTCTCCCTGTTTCTCTCTCTCTCTCTCTCTCTCTCTCTCTCTCTGTCTCTCTCCTCTCTTTCGAGCAGAAGGTTGAGGGGCGGCGGCAGCCCCCCCCACTGGGGGCTCAGGGGGTGGGAGCCCCCTGACTCAAAAACATATTTTCCTCTGTCTCTCTGTCTCTTCCTTATCTCTCTATCTGTTTCACTGCCTCTGTCTCTGTCCCTCCCTGCAGCTCTTGGTTACTTTCTCTCTTGGGGGTGGGGCGACTCTGACCATCTCATTGAAGGCAGAACAACCCATCAGACAAGGCAACAAGAATGGGGGGTGGGCTGCTTAAATAGGAGAGGGTTGGAATCAGCAGGGTGAAGGAAGAAGGAAGGGAAAAGAGGGGAAAACATATACAAAAGAACAAAACAATAAATAAAACAGCAAAGAAGAGAGAGGAGGAGTGAGTCACCAAACAATGGGGCTGAGCCATCAAACAAGGAAGACAGCTCAGAAAATCATGGAGCATTTCTTGGCATCAGCTGCCAAGAAAGATGGAGGAGATGGAGAGAGCTGGTTGGTGCAAAGAGGAAGACAGTCACTCACAGCCACAAAAGAAAAGAGAGACACACACAGAGACAACAAACAAACAAATAAATAAAAGATAAAACAGTAAAAACAGGAAAAACAGGATAAACTACTAATTGAAAAAATAAGTAAAAATCATCAATAAAGAAAGGAGAAAAAACCCTATGATCTCATACCCTTTCATGAGGCCTTTCAGCATGGTAGCTTATGTAGCAGCTCTGTGTTAGCTCTGTGTACACCTGGACTCTGTACTTCTACCCACTGAAGCACATTATCCTAATCCATTTCCAAAAGTGAGGGGGCCAAGGCTTAGTCATTGTGCAGAACTTAGCATTTCTGCATCATTCAGTTAGTGACTGCCAGCATGTCTTGAACTTAGCACCTTTCCCATTGAAGGGAGCGCTCTACACCACTGAGCTAGAGGGCCTCTGGCCAGTAGTGCAGAGCGGCCTGAGCGATTCGGCCTGCAACTTAGTGCGTAATAATAACATGAATAATATACATGGCCGCGGCTAAGAGACAGTCCAAATCTCAGTGGTTCGGCTTGCAGGGACAATAATAACCCATGAAAATAATAAGAAATGGGGTCCAGCCGTGTTACGTCACTTTCGTGAAACGTTGTTTGGTCAAGTCAAATTGATAATCCTCACAAGTTATCAGTTAAAAAAGCGGGGTATACTCTTTTATTTGAGGTCGCAGGCTCAACAGCCTGTCGTCCTCACACCTCTGACTTGGAGCATCTACCACAAATGCTCTAAGTCCCCCAACCCTATGCGTGTATGTACAAGTGTCAAAAATAAATAATAAATTAGGCGGGTGCGGTACTGCCTGTCATGCACCACATCCCTTGGCAGTCAGGCAGTCTCCTTTTGTCACTGAAAAAGAAAATATGTTGGGAAAACGCCTAGCGCAATGGAAACTGTAAATCCAGAAGTAGTAAAAGCGGCTCCTAATAATAAACGCGTTAGCTGGGAAAACACTTTGATAACACCTTCGAAACTAAAGAACTGGGAATAGTAATAGGGGTCCCAATCCTTGCAGTTTTATGACAGGTACACATGTTTTTGCGAATGAAATCCCTAGGCTTTCTCACAAAAGTACATCTGTCTTTTTCACCCATCAGAGGTGGAGCAGTCTATCTACAAAGGAGGAGACAGGCGAGAAGTGCCTGTCCAGTGCCTGTGAAGACAATGAAATCCATCTATGGTGGAGAGAGGTGTGCAACGCCTGTTGGAATCCTCTTGGTCGGCTCTGGCAAAACGACTTTGCTGATGGAAGTGACTTCGCAAAGGTGTTAGAGTGGCGGACAGAGCCCATCAGGCATGACTGTGGCGGTCATGGTCGACGACAGACAACGAGACAAAATTCAAAGTTATGTCGCGGACAAAGTAGATGCACTATCGGCATTTGGTTTGGACATTCTATGCTCAGATATTATCACTCTGGTTAGTGTGCGCTGTGTGTGTGTGCTAAGGGCCAAGGTTTGAATCCCCACCAGGCCCAGCGTTGAGCCAATTTCGCGAGCCTTGCAAGTCCGTGGGCGCCTTACCTTCCTTGCTGTAACGGCAAGTTGCGAATATTTCTAGTTCATAATTGGACTCCTCTTGCGTGGCGCCGGCTGGGTCCAACAACAGTATTTAGGTTCAAAGCACCATAACATGTTCTGTTGTTTGGGGGGCCATTCAGCCATGTGAAATAAAGAGACCATCATCAGGATGCCCTCGCTGCGAGTTGAGCACAAAAGGAAAGATCCTAGAGGAAATCAGGGGCTTGGTGGTAACCTGTTGATTTTGCGGTTCCGCTCCACGTTTCATATAGAGAGCCCATGGTTCTTCTTCATAGCTGCAATGAAGCTACCGTTCTTTAAAACCTTTGGCCCAGAGTAAGGCTGCCGACTGCCAGACACGGTGGGACACCTGCGTGGGAGTGCATATCCCCCCTTTTCCTCAAGAAAGAGTTTTTGATGAATGGGGAGAAAATCGACTCTTGGTGGGCCATTATTGCTTGGACTGGTCGTTCTCCCTCGTCACTCCAGTATTCATAACACCAACCTCGTCGATCGCTCGTGTGCATGTGTTCGCGGCCTTCTGCACAGCAGGATCGCGACCCAATCCGCCAGCAACCAACTCCGGGACCATACCATCTTTCAATTCGACTTTTTGATCCGCTTGATGAGGAAGTAGCGTCAAAATGCCGGGATTCCGCCACTTCTGCGGATGCCAAACCCTTCGTGATCCAGTCGGTGGCCTTAAAGGCAGCGGAGAGCCGAAGATCGCGGACACGGTGCTGTGCATTAGCCACGGCCCTCGCGGCACCAGCGCGATGGAAGATCCTTACGAGCCAATTGGATGATCTTGCGACCTGTTCGACTGGGCCGCCTTCGCAGTCAACACGCAGCCCAGAGTGTCTCGGATTTCGTGTAACGGACAACGTCCAGACAGCATTTATTGCCCAACCCAGTCCCAAGAACCGATCTTCATTCGGGCGCGTGCTTCAAGCTCCGCAGCGGGGAATTTTTCCCATATCGCCGCCACTCCGAATCATTTTGGCTAAACAGTTGGCTCTGGTTCTTTCACTGACAGCGATTGATCCGCTGGTGCAGAACCACTGCTTGCCTCCTCCCCTATTACTCCTGCCTTCAACTCAATCCTCATCTCCTGCGCGTTTAAGATGGGTACATAACCCTTCATACCGGAGAGCTGCCTCCACCATAAAATTTTCGAAACTCAGAATCGGTTCACTCTCCACTCTTCTACCTCCAGAAAACCTATTGTCCCGCCTCATTTTTCATCGCCACTTTCACTCGGTGTCGCATCGTTCTTTTATCAACTCTCCTGAGCGGTGGCTTTACCATCGAACTACATCTTGTAACATCGAAAGCTCGCGCAGTCTTCCACCGGCATGGCCCAGTGAATCTATTCGGAAGCTCAGCACAACCAAACCTGGACATTCAACAGAGACGCCCGTTGCAACGTGGTTGAGCCGTCGTTCGAATATCACTTTGATGGATGCGCTGTATAAGGTTTTGCAGCATCGGGTTGATTTGCCACTGGCGATTACTTTGGAGCTGACCTTCGCCCTAGGAACTTCCAATCGCCCGAAAAACTTTAGAATTCTTGACAGGGGCCTCTGCAGTTCCAAAGAACCCTCGAGTTAAGGCCTTGGAATCTTCGGCCGCTTACCTGAGCGTCCAAGTCGGCGAAGACGCGTATTTTCGCCGCCATGATTCCATGGGAGTTGCTGATGGTGTGGGTGGATGGGCGGAAATTAAAGGTACACACTTATTCGATATATCTTCGTTTGCAACGGCTCGCTTATATCGTTTCTCAGGGGCAAACCCAGCGCTTTACTCAAGAAAAATTATGCACTATGTCAGCGAGCAGCTTGAGGCATTTGACGACATCACCAATTGCGACTACGACATCAATGACTATTATACCATTGACCCAAAAAAAGTGCTGACAAAAGCTTTCGATTTGACGAAGATGGATGCAATACGTGAAGGACTTGTTGGGTCGACCACAGCAATGGTGTGCATTCTGCGAGTTAGTATTTGTTTTTGCACGGCAATCGGCAACCGCTCTTGTGCCTTTTTTAACGTACCCACTGATGTTAGGATGACGAACTCCGAGTGTGCACCATTGGCGACTGTGGCCTTCTTGTGATTCGCGACGGAGAAGCTATCTTTCGGTCAGAAGAGCAACAACATTCCTTTAACTTTCCATATCAGCTGGGCACAGGAAGTAGAGATACCCCAGGAGATGCATTGGCGTACCTTATCAAAGTGAGGGAGGGCGATCTTGTGGTTCTCGGTACAGACGGCATTTTCGACAATGTCTTTGACGATGAGATTCTTGAGATTGTGAAGAAGACCGCAGCATCTGCTGCACCTGCTCTTTTACACCGCCCGCGAATCGATCCTCAAAGAACTGCAGATGCGTTGCTGGCTAAAGCAAGAGAAGTGGCGGAGGATTCGAAATTCGGCAATAGCCCATTCCAGGCGAGAGCAATCCAGGAGGGATTGTATTACCAGGGTGGTAAGCTGGACGACGCAACTGTTTTAACAGGTCTTATAAGGTGATCCAGTGCTCACTTGAAAACGAAACACTGATTCCGCAATTATTTGAACAGGCTCTCGGAGGATTCACCGGACCGAAGGTAGGGAGGGTTCCAGGGAGAATTTGCTTTGTCACAAAGCTGGCCAAGGTTGGTCCACCCATTCGAACAATTGGGCGAAGCGGCGTCAAATAGAAAATGTGGGCTGTTAGGCATTGCTTCCACGTTGTCCCAGCCTGAAATGAAGGTACTGAAGGCAGAACAAGAACGGAAGGGGAAAAAGGGAAATGCCAGTCTTGCCTTTTAACTGCGGACTTACAGCTGGCACATTCTTTGGGTCGCACCAAGGCTGCAGCTGCAGTGAGTGTGCATTCGTCATATTTGACTGCATGGATGCAGGTTGCTGCTCTGATGTGAACGTGGGTGAGGTGCATGTATACTTTGACATAGTGGCCAAAAACTGGCATAGAGATCGAAAAGTGTGTCGTTTGCACAACGGGTTACAGCCTCTGATTCACAGTTGTGTTGACTTAGAGCTCAAACAGTTAACCCAAGGTAATGAGATTGAGAGAGCACAGTCTCAGTTTAAAGCCTGTCATCTGAGTTTGGAAAATTGAATCAAATCAAGTTCGATCCCTCGCAGACCCTATATGCACTTCTTCCTCCAGTTCCACCTTGTCAATTGGTGCACAAAATACCACAGGTATGAAGATTGTGACCACACACACTTGCGCCTGGAATTGAGCATATCTCACACTCACCGCCACCCAGGAAACTGAAGCTTTGTTATAGCCAAAAAACACCTGTCTCGAAAGTGAAGGATGTCAAGTAAGGGCTTCCTTTCAAACAGTCTCGTCTCGCTGACTTAAGACCTCAGGGTTTTTGTCGTTGCTTTTACGTCAGATTAAGAGTAGATATCTGGACATATATGTCCGCCTGAACGATCACAGATAACAAAATACCGATATCCGAACCCAAATCCGGCGAGGACCATCAATTTGACTAGACCAGACAATGCTTAACAAAGCTGACGTGATATGGCCGTAAAGCTGGTAACCGATTCAAACGCGAATTTTTTTTCTCAAAGAAATCTGCCAAAAAATTATGATAGTTCCGGCACACGGACTGGAAAAATGATTGAAGTGTCACGTGGATGGCTCGTGACATGGTTGGCTTCCTGGCTCCCTTGGCAGTTACTTCTCCTCCTTCTCTCCTTCTCTCCTGCTACTATCTTCCTTCTTTTCGTTTCTGTGACTTTGCCCACACTATAAATAGCGCCTCAGTGATTAGTAACTCACTGACAAAAGATATAACTGAAGTACCCTCCACTCAGCACACCCTTCAGTCAGTAGCCTCCCCACCTGGAAGCCCAGTAATCTTTGGCTGGTTTTTAGTTATGGGAGAGGCGGGAGGGGGGGTGAATTTTGCAGGAATCTGCTGTTTTTTGCACCATCCCCGTGGGCCCTGGAAAAGGAGTCAGTCTTGAGGACCGACAATGCTCCATGCCTTCTTCTCACCTCCACTTTTTGAATTCGTCAGGTTTGGCATCTGTTGCACAAAAGCAACGAGGCAGGACACCCTCGCACACTGCTGAAAGAAAATTGCGGGGTACATAGTCAACCGTGGGGTGGGCCTTGGGGTGTTCTTTTTTGTTTTTTATTCCGGTGCCCCCAGTCAAAAGAGGCTCTTCCAGTCCGCCTTTTCACATCCCCGTGCCCCCTGCAAAAAATAGCGAAAATTTTCAATTGGAAAAATAAGGCACACAAGCAAATATCCGGTTAGCTTCCATTTTTCCTTGTCTCTTGTTTCAATCCCCAACACATTGGCAACAGCTGGTTGCATAGGTCACATTCTTGAAAAATGGGAGCTCCCACCACCTTCTTGTCTTTGGATTCAATCCCCACCCCTCTGGAAATGAATGGCTCCAGAGCTCCTGTTTTTGCTGAAAATTGTATTTGTGGATCTGTTCCTGATGCAAACTGGTACCTCTGTGACCAGCATGGTTTCAAATCGACACGTTATGGTGACATTTGCCCCAATATCGGTGTTGTATCGCCTAGTCCAGTTGTGACCAAGCGCCGCGTCGTTGTCGGGTGGGGTCTCGAATCCCTCGATAACACTAATTAACCCCATGCGATATGCGATAATATCGCGACACTCATACCGCGATATTGGGGAAAACGATATTTTACCCCAGTATCGTTGTCGTTTTTGAAGTATCACGATAGCATTTATCACGATATTTAACGTTTGTCATATGTCATTTGAAACCTTAGTGAATAGCCATGGCCCGCAGTGCTGGCTTGGCCAATGCAAGGTAAAGTCACAAGAGAGAGTGACTGACTGTTCGATTTGCAAGTAGCTTGCAAAGTCTGGTTGGTGCATCTTTGATGTTGACAATGACAGACGGTGGAAGTGGTGATTCAATGACAGGTTCCAGTTCAGTGGTGATGGATGCCACTATGTGGTCTGCCATTGTGGGCGGAAATACAGTTGTCGTGGTCTCAGTCTTTGGGAAGTGGTGTTCTCGCACCGGCGTCAGCAGGGCCGCAGGCGCTGCACAATTACAGTGGCTCACAGAATTAGGTCAATGTTTTGAATGTTCCGCTGCTGAGTGCTGTCACACATGCATAAGACCACATAAAATTTGAGAAATTCAGCAAATGTTGCCTTGCAGTAGACTAAACTGCTCACAAAATTCCATTCTTCCAGCTTTTGAATTGTGCAAGAAAGAGGCAAAGGAAGTGTGCTGCACCATTGACCCAATTTTGTGGGTGTCCCACGAAATTTTAATAATTCAGTATGTAGTGTGATCCCCACCTGCTGCAATCACAGTGGCAATCCTTCTAGGCATACTTCAATCAAGTTCTGGCAAACTTCAGGGGTAATTTGCATCCACTGGCAGTGGATTCGCTCTTGGAGCTCTGCATTGGATCTTGGATGTCTTTGATAGGAATTCGGCTGAGTTTTCAAATCTCTCCACAGATGCTCAA